>BRZM01003278.1:0-18375 GCA_033238685.1 Lates japonicus | reverse complement strand
ACACAAAATTAGGTTATGTTAAGGTTACTTTGTAGTTGGGATTTGATTTTAGATTAAGTTGAGGATGAGGTTAGTGTGAGGGCAGGGAAAAACCTGCCACAGACTGATGAATCTGCAGGTAAGAATAGATTAACTCAGGGCTGTCCCAAATTTCTATCACATCCCTTCCAAAACCAAAACAAACTGTCATGCCGTCTTCTGCAGCATTTTCGATCAGTGACAGTTCTGTCAATCATTTGTTACAAGTGTTGTTTTTTGCATACCACACATACTGTATGATGTTAATATCCAAATTATTATTTCATGATGGTGGTGGAGAGAACTGTCAAACAAGTTGCTCCAAAATATTCAATAATGCTTCATCTGACTGGGAAATCCTTAACGTTCCATTCACATCATTTGTAATGTTTCAGATTAAGTTCAGAGGCAACGTTTTTTTTGAATGAACGAAGCGCTAAATTTATGAATGACACCAGAATCATTAGGAGGTGAACGGTGGGTGTATACAGCTGTGATACCAGAGACCAGGGTCCACATTCAGACTCTGATCTGTGGTCAGACTGAGGCAACAAAAGCACTTTGGTTAATATCAGGGAAAGATATTGGGTTTTGGTTAAGTGTACATTGACACAGTCTTTCCCAAACCTTAATCAAGTGCCGCAAGTGCACAGAACATTTGAAATAGGTGTAGTCACAATTTAGTATTACAATATGTACACTGTAACATGTTAGGTTATAGTTCACCATTAACAGTTACCTAGCAAGCAGTTAATGTTTGTTTTTGGCCAATCCAGTGAAGTAAGTTACTGACTAATCAAGGTTTTTCACATTGATGCAGCAATCCTGTAAATCCAGTGCTGCCATAAAACTGTCCTGTTCATTGACTGTAACATGACCTGCAATGGTTTAATGCGACCAGATAATCATAGGTATTAAAACAATAGCTACCAAATTCTCTGACAGTTTACAAATCTTCACCATTTCAGAGTGTCTATCGTCATATCACACTATTCTTCTGTAACGTATTGACTGACATTCAAGTGTCACGTCCTGACTCGTTAATTCTCATCTCATGATTTCCTCATTCTCTCCCCTTCAACTTTTGTGTTTCTGCCTTTGGTATAACCAGATGATTCTGTCAAAATGATTTCTGCTTAGACTGTGATGGCACCACCCTCACACCCACAGTTACAAGTTTAGGATGCAAAAACAAAAAGCTGTCAGCACAGTAAAACATAAGTGTTTTCTGTGATGCTAAAGCTACAGAAATGCGCAGTATCATGCAAATATCCTTCATAGATTAATTTAGACATTCTATCTTTTATCTTAGATTTTTAAGAATTGTAACTTTTATTGGTACTAAATCACTAATTTGAAATTAGCTACAGTGAACTGCTTTAACTTAGTATGAGATTATTTGCAGCAGTTGCAACCCAGTCGTGGTCTGCTGGTGGCTCAGAGTAAATCAGGCAGATACACGTGAGAGAGTCAGTGATGTGCAACATCAGTCGATGCCTTTGATATGTACTGTATAGTAGTAAAACAGTGAGTTTGTGGTGAGGAGAAGAAGGAAGTATCTTGTTCACTGTACCATGAGGGGAAGTAGAGGAGTGTTACAAGCCAAGGGCAAAGAGAGTAGGATTCACATTTTGACAGTGCTAAAGAAGTCCGTCTGTTGTCAGGTGGTTCACCCAGGCTTTATCTGTGCTGACTGACTGTCACAGCTCTCATTCACTGTCAGAGAGCTGGACAATGGGCCTGTGAAGGCTCACTGAGGGCATTTGCGTGGATGAGTGTGAGTGAGGGGAACAGAGAGAGACTGTGAGTAATGCAGTAATACCAAACTGGTCTGTCACAAGACTGCAGTTATGGGAATCAGTGACATTAAGCTTTGCAGTGCTGATGAATGAGTGTGTATGTGGGAGAAGTGAGACGTGAGGACAGACAATCTAAAAATGCGACAGGAAGTGATGGTATGCAAGCAGCCCCCCTTTAGTGGGGGATGACTGTTAAAGTGGAGATCAATAAGTTAACATTTCCACCAAAAGGAAATGCTTTTTGAAAGATTAGACAGGGGTCAGCTCAGGTTAACACGCTGCTGATTCTCAGGGTTGTCAGTGAAATCAGTTGGGTAATTTAGCAAAGCAAGCAATGTTACAGATGATATAAGACTACAGGCTGCTCATTCAAGATGCATTTACCAGTTGTGCACGTGGTGTTTTTGTGACAGGGTATACCAGTAATTAGCTGCCCAACCACCTATCTAAAAACCACATTATTGTTGCAAGGGAAATGTTTATGTCAAACCACATAGACATTCATCATATCCTGCAAATTTTCTCAAGATAGTCTTAATGATGAAACACAGTAAGATGTTATCAACTAGTGTTCCCCCCAAAAACAAGGACGTCAATATGACTGCCAAGTGCAGTACAACAACTTACCAGTGCTGCAACTAACCATTATTTAACCTGCTGAATACTTGATAGATTAATCATTAATCATGTTGCTTGTTTTATTTGGACAACAGTGAACCCCCCTGAAATGATGAACTGATTCTGAAAATTGTTATAAATAGACAATTTGTAATTTTACTTCCAAGAAAAGAAGTAGCTGTAACTGGATTCTTCATGAATGTCCCAAAAGACCCATATGCCTACAGTAGCAGAGGTGGAGGATATCCTGTTTATGGGAACTGCTGTAGTCATCTGACCTCTGTGAATTAGACTAGCAGGTATTACAAATCGGCTTCACGTCACATGCTCTGATTTGACATTAAATGCTCTGGGAGTCAAGGTCAACATTTTTCTTCATGGTGCAGAAGAGCAGCTGGATTTGCTGCCGGTCGCTTTTGAGGAATGAAGTAATTGCAGATGTCTGGAAAAGTTGCTTAATTTAAGAAAAGCACACTGGAGTGGACTTTTTTTTCTTATTTGACTGTGTAACTCGTGAACATAACCATACATTTAAACTAGGGCTGCAACCAACAATTATTTTCATTATCTGAGTCTGTAGCAATTTTGCTTGAAAAAATTATTTAAATGATGAATTCATTCTGTCATCTTTAACTCACTATCAACTTGTGTAAGTATTTTCCTGCTCAGTTTGACCAGTGAATAAAGTTGCACAATAAGGATGGCATTTGTGAAAAGAGGGGAAACTATGTTTTTGCATCATTTGTCCTCTGCATTACACAATGAGCATAAGCTCTATCTGTTTCCTTCTGCTTCTTTTCTCTCTGTCACTGTGTTACTGTTTTGTGCTTGTCGTGCTACAAAGACTAATATGTCCTACACAGTGGATGTCAGCTGCTACACTGCATTGTTTTGCATTATCTGTGACTGGGCGAGGAGAAAAGGTCAGAGATCAGTGGTGAGGGGGGGGGGGGCTGCGCAAAGCAATGTTTAGCATTAAAGCAGTGCAATGTAAATGACATACTTGCTGTCAGGCTTGTACACAGCATACAGACAAACACACACACACATACACAGCACTCAACACAGTGCTGTGTACATAATGCAGGTGTTTCCTGTTCAGATATGACAAATCACGTTGTCTTCCTCCCTTCATTTCAGCTGGATTTCCTTTAACTCTGGTTTACCTCCATATCGCCACAGGAGGAATTGCAGTAGAGCATGAACGCAGTCCAAGTAGTAACAAAGGCCTCTAAGAACAGTACAGTAAGCTTTGTCTTTTGCAGAACCACAAAATCATTAGTCTCTGCTTCCAAACTCAAACATATTAATTATAAAACAAGTAGCCTTAGTATATAAGAGATTTATTTTAAATTTTTATCACTCAAGGATTTATGCCCCATTGTCTCTTACGAAGCACAAAGCCAAACAGCTAGTAAACACCGCCTCGACTCATAAAAAAAGGAAGCTCTAAGCTAACAAATGCTTGCTGTGGGTTTTTGCGTAGGTTGGCTTGTGCAGTGTGGAGTCTCCAAGTTAAAAGTGCTGTGGTGTTTTTTTTTAAAGCAGTCAGTCTGTGGGTCTGTGTCTGTGTGTGTTAGTTTCTGAATGAATGTTTGTGTGTCTCTATCTGTTTTTGCAGGCACGCAGTCTATAGAGGTAGAGCCAGCTCCCCTGACACTGACTGCAGAATCAATGTCTGCTCCTGGTTTTACATTAACACTGCAGTAGCCTACTTAACTAACTGCAAACACCAAATGTCAGGGAAAGGAGATAGATAGTTGGTTGGTTCAGAATTTGAAAAGTTGTTTCCTCAGCTGAATCCCAAAAAATTGCAGGTTTTCAAGTGTGTACTGTAATAACATCAGTGGGCGTGTCCTGTTCTACAGGTTGGAAACAGTTCCTTTGTTGAAGACGAATCCTTCATTACAATGGTTCTGCTCAAAACTTTTAGAAATGCAGGATAGTTTTCTAGATAGCACCAAGGTTTCAAGAATCCTGACTGGAACTGGTTCAAGAACCGGAGCTCATTTGTCGGACCAGACCTATTTTTTGTGTCTCTAGAGAGTACCCTCCAGCAATGCCAAAGAAAGGAAAGAAATCCAATGTTGGTGAGTTCAGATTTCTTTGGGCAAAGTGCTCAAATATGGCAGTGTAGAGGACAATGTCTGTTCAGTCCTTACTTTTTAATCTGCCACTCCCTGGAGGCACATACCTCATGTCAGATTTTAATTGGCCTCTCAACCACTGGGAATGTGAATCTCTTCTCTCCTTCTCTCTGCCAAATTTGTGGTTTAGGCTGGTTTATTTAAAAATCACACTTACTCCAGCATTATGTTCAGCCCCCAACATTTGCAACTCCTAAAATGGCTCTCAGCCTCAAATGAGCTTCAGTTGTTGTCTAGGAAACATCTCATCTTGTTGATATTTTTGGATCTCCGTGGCTCATTAAAGCTTTCACGCCACACCAGGCCATACACAACTAGAGTGTGTGTGAGGGGTTAGATTCTGTGAGTCAGTGTACCCGGGCCCCGTCTGCTTCACTGAGCTGCGTTTGCCACAGGCCAGGGCTTATGAAACAGTGTCATGATGAATGTGATGGGAAGATGTGAACCGTCATGTCTAGTTTCTCCTGGACTCTGTGTGTGAATGTGGATGCCTGTGTGTCTCCCTGTGTGTTGTCTTCCCATCTGGCTTGGTGATTTGTCTGCCTGTCTCTCTAACCCTGCTTCTCTTGATCAGTTTCGCATGCTGTCTTGTGATTCTTTTATGCAAGTGAAAGTCATGGGGACGGGGAGTTAGTTAGCGGAGACAGATGGAAAAGTCGCTGTAGCAGTAAAGGAGGGAGTGGTTTGGTGTTTTTGTGTTTGTGTTTGTACAAGCTTTATGAGCTCTTGCTGGTCATTTGCAGGTAAACAGTGAGGGTCACCTGGGTTACTGACATCCAATACTGCTGCTCCGCAGCAGCATCTGCAGCACTGCACAGGGCAGAGCAAGGTGGCTGATAAACAGATACAGTTCTGCAAACATGATTTGCATTTACTAAATACATGAGCAAGTTTATTGCATAACAAACTCCCTCATACCCTCAAGGTTTATATTCAACAGTGCTAGTTAAGCAAATAATTTTACATTCTAGTCTTACATAGACTTATTTGCAGAAATTATTTATACTAAGACATATTTGGTGTCTCAGTAGTCTGAATTAGACAAGACCTTACTAGAGCTATGGTTATGGCTGTGTTCCAGGTTGAGAACATGTTACCCTTTTTAGTATGTAAAAGATTGCACTGTGTCTAGATTCATATCATGCTTGTGTTTACTTTGACAATTGTTTGATATTTAAATATAGCAGAAAAGGGAAAGAAAACCTAGCTAACTAATGATGTTGTGAATCGTGTTATGTAGAAAATGTTTGATACCATTGATATATTTGAAACAAGCACTGACATCTGATATGACAAACTTTGTGTGCAACTAGCGGTAGCTTGTTCATGTCTGGTCTTGAGCTGATGACAAGACATAGCAATATGTATGTGCAAACGGTACACCAGTGAAGGAGCTCCAGTCTTACCATGTTCTCAGATGCCTCTGTGTTCTCTGCAACTGACATTCTTCCCTTGCTCAGCTGCAGAGGAGATAACAATAAGTAGATTTTGTGCTGAAAAGACTGCAACTTCTAGAAGGTACCCACCTAATTTGTGTCACTCAGACTGCTGAAGCCCCACATTATCTTGTGAGGCATTCTCCTCAAGCATATGGGTGCTGTATAGACAGAATGAGCAGATCCTGTAATTCAGTTCAAGTTTTGTTGAAAATCAATTAATTTTGCTGATAAAATTGAATTATCTAGTCCGTTAAATGATGATCATTTATGTCTTAAGCTTAAGTAGGTAATTATGTTATAAGGGTGCAGTCATTTAGTTAAGCACTATGGAAGACATCTTACTTTTCAAGTTATAATTAAGATATGAGATAATCTCACAGCTGTAGTGCTCCCTCATTACTTAACTTCCCTTTCCCATTCTCGCTTTCTCTGTCATTAATTCTGTTTCTGTGAGCTGCATTTCCTCACCTGAACTTATCTTTCTCTCCATTTCTCTCAACACCTCTCCTCTCCTTCTCTTCCTCCTGCTTTAATCATCTTCTCTGCCTCTCTCTGTAGGAGATAAAAAAAGAGGGGAAGAGGGATGGAGGACAGATGAGCATGATCAGATCTGACCTCGCAAACGGCAGGGCCAGCCCCGTGTCTGACTCCAGCGTACGGCCGGGAAGGAAAGGTACTCGACTCTTATACACACACACATAACATTCATACATTGTAGTCATTAGTCATTAGGCTTCAAGTCCTCAGGCTCAAACATACGTAGATCCTATTAGTGTTAGGAAGGATTTGGGTCAAGCATTCCTGCAAACATGTATACACATAGTACACACTCACTATACACACATGCTCAGGGGTGGGGTCAGGGCTGGCATGGGATAAGTGACTGTTAACATTTCCTGTTCAGCAGTCAATCAAATGATTACAAAGTGATGCAAAACGACTACAAAGAGACAAAAAATGACTGTAAAAGACGTAAAACACCTACAAAGAGATGCAAAACAACCACACGACACAGAATGACGACACTGACTCTTTCAGTCTGGGGGTTTGTTTCTCTGTAGGAGGTGCGGGGGATCTTTTACACACTTTATCCCAGGGCCCATTTTCTCATAATCTGTCCATGGCTGTGGGTTTTTACAGGTTAACTTATAAATAGCAGCTATTTATTGATATTATTTCATTTCACAACATTTAAAGTTGTATATTCAGCATTACTTAATTACACTGAAAACTGTTTAATTCTGTTTAAAGAACCAGCACCTTATGTTGAGTTTCTACAGGTTTCTAAACCCATCCCTCCACATAACTGTGTATGGCTGCACATACACCCTGACACATGATTCCTTAAACTTTAAGATGAAGAGTGACACCTTGTGGACAGAAGAGGAACGGCAGGGTCATGTTTTAAGGTCCCAGCTAGTGTGGAATGAGTCAAGGGTAATGAGCAGGCTAATGGATGTAAGACAAACAACTGCAAGGCCAGTGTGAAGCATTTGGTGTCAGTGCTGGTTACACTGCCCTCTAATTGAAAAGGTCAAAGGTCAGCGTGTTGGGCTCCAGTCATGAGGGCTTTTAATAAGTCAGTGAACACCTGCTCACTCACTGTAAGTCATGGATAATGGATAAGTGTGTGAGCTACTTATATCACATGTAAGCCATAAATATGTTTGTGCGTGCTTTTGTTCTGCGTGTGTGTGTGTGCTTCAGGAGAGCAAATCCGTAAGCGACGGTGTAAAGCTGCTTTTAGCTACGTTCCTCAGCATGAAGACGAGCTTGAGTTGAAAATAGGGGACATCATTGAGATCATAGCAGAGGTAAGACTGATTACATTTTACTGGACTCATAATGGACCCCTCTATCATACACCTGTAAGGCCAGTGCACAAGATTCATCCACAAAACACACAAACACATGTCTCTTTTTCACATATTTTTCACATTGCTTCTTCTATGAGATATGTTTGATACCAGCTAGAACTGGTAATAAGTTTATGACAGACAGAAACAATGGGTGATAGAAAATATGCCAAAGTTTGTAAGTATAGTGTGTCCACTAGAGAGCAACTGAAGAAATTTATATCTTGGCTGGCAATTTAATAAATTCATAAAGAGAGAGACTAATCAACAAATTCCAGTTACAAAATAAAGACACTTTATTTGTTTTGAAGGCAACAAGATGGAAAATGATTTTATTTTCCTCCTGTGACTGATTTTTTTTTGGTTTATCTGTATGAGTTTCTATGTAAGTCTGCCTCTTTATGTAAATGTGTACTGCTGTGTCATGTCATGTACATGTGTGTGTTCAGGTAGAGGAAGGCTGGTGGGAGGGGATTCTTAATGGGAAGACTGGAATGTTTCCCTCCAATTTCACCAGAGAAATCCTGACGGAGTCTGACTCGGCCTCTGCAGACACGCCCACCTCACAGGAGGAGCTCCGCAGTGGCCGCACGAGTAAGTCTCAACCAAACAGATCATGGAAAAACACCCACATATAAAAAAAAAACAAACAGTAGCTCTGATTGCTGTTATTATCTGTTGCAACAAGCTAATGGTGTTGTGTGTGTGTGTTTGTGTGTGTAGGTAAGGACAGTCCAGGCAGTGAAAGTGATGGAGGGGACTGTCGGTCTGAAACAGGATCAGTAGAAATCCAGCCTAAGAAGGTAATCGGTCAGGTTCAGGGGAGATGTGACTTATTGTTGCTACAGTTCCTGTACATTCCCTCGCACCACATTGTGTGTCAGCACCCAAACAACTTATTCTGCATTCTCTGCTCATGCATGTAACAGTGCAATGTTTTGGTCTCATAAGATTTATCTTGCCCATTTTATTAGCTTATTTGTTCCTGTAAGTCGGGATCATGCAGGGCCAGATATGGTAGGAAATCCAGCAGAGTTCCTTTACTGCACAAAACAGGAAGAGGACGCTGTTCTTCCAGCACAAAATGAAAAACAAAACCACTTTTTAAAAAATCACTAGCGAGGCAATGAATCATCAAGTCATACTGTATGTGCTTACAGCTGTAAGTTTCACAATTCATTTTTACACCGCAAGCAACTGGATGGATGATCTAGTTTTAAAGGATTATTCCACTGAAAATCTTTGTTACATTAATGGCTTGTGTTCAAACAGTGGGTTAGAGAATTTTCTTGCATTTTCAGTTTTCCTTAATATGCTCCTAAAGAGAGCTATTACAGTTTATGTTGGCCCTAAGGAAAAAAAAAAAGACTTTAGTGGTACTACAGTGTGGAATAAATTTTACTTCTGGGGCATGGGAAGGTTTCGGAGCCCTACCACCGCAGCTGCTAGTTCAGCTAAAGACAACATTAAAGATATTATGTGTCTAAACGCAACTTCCAAATGGACGGACACAGATTTTCATACAAGGGAAGACATCAAATGCAGGCTAATCAAAACAGAAGAAATAGCTCCAAAAGAAATATTGCCAAATCCAGAACCTGATAAGCTAGATGCTATTCTAATTTGGGACTCTATAACCATACATGTAAGAATGGAAAAGATTGAAAATCTAACAATCTGGCTGACACATCTGTCAGGGAGCTAACAGACCTGCTGCCAGTTATCCTCCCTACACGTCCCAGTAATATGAGGATCATTATCCAATTGCAACATGTTTTTGTCTCAGGCCTTATTCCAACTTTAGGAAAAGGAATCAAATCTTTAAGCAGACTCCTTGGTCTGCATACATGGCTGACATCAGTGTGCCTCACCCATGGGACGTGTTTATTGACAATTTCAGTATCTTTGGAACTGTAAAGACTGCTGTAAGCCTGATGGTGTTCATCCAAACATTGCTGAATCCAGACTGCTTGGAGCCAACCTACGTCATGCCTTTGGGATGCTGTACCCAAACAAAAATGTGTGCATAAGGACAGTGAAGGACAGCGCTCACAGGCAGACAACCTGTGTGTCTCCCCCTTCACCTTACCCTCTGCTCCTCATCACCCAAGGCACTCACAGCATGTCTCTGCCCCAAGGGACCCAGTGGCCTCATTATTGTTATCTATCATTATTGTTATCTGTCATCTTCCAAAATCCAGCATCACCCTGTTTTTATCTGTGTTTACAGTTTGTTTGTGCTGATTCCTAGTGGCCAGAAATCTGTCAAAACCCACAAATGGAGTGTACTTAGCCATACTGTGGCAAAAATGTGAGGCAGACAGAAAAAGAAGAATAGGATTGGCTGCAGTTGTGGTTTGCGATAGCCTATAAATAATTTAATGCGCAAAACATTTTCCGTGGACTGTTCCTTTAAATATCACATTGAATCACAAGTTCATCTTTAATCCACCCTTTAGGTCCGAGGGTTTGGCTTTGGTGACATCTTCAAAGATCAGCCCATCAAGCTCAGACCTCGCTCCATGGAAATAGACTCAGAGGTGGACAAGGTGAGTCATGAACACACACATTAGTCCTTCAATAGTTGTGAGGACACTCACTGAAATAATGCATTCCCTACTATCTTTCCCTAATGTAAACCTAACCCTAACCTTAACCTTAAAACCAAGTCTCAGCCGGTTTCAACCCTGAAACAGGTCTTTGGCGGCTTGTCACAAAGTCAAAATGTTGTCATAAAGCCAGAATGTCCTCACAAGGATGGTTGCAAACTACAACTTGCCCACACGCAGGGCTCTTTCTTTAAATAAATTTTTTGATTCTAAGATCATCATCCAGGATGTATTATGAGTCGCGAGGGAAGGAAGTCCCAACCTTGGCTCCTCCTCTTCCTCTGTTTCAGTTTTACAACACAGGAAGTGGTTTATGTTGACACACACACACACACCACACACATGCATGCACGCACAAAGACACACACATCCTGTAGGGATTTGACAAGCAAAGCAGAAGTGAGAGCTCCAAAGGGCAGACAGAGAGAGAGCAAGAGAGAGAGAGAGAGGGAGGGAGAGAGAGAGGGAGAGGGAGACGGAGAGAGGAGGGGAGGTAATACAGTTTTTCACTGACGTTTTACATATTCACACACACTGTCTCCAGCTGCCTGCTGATGTAGCAACGTTTCGTCTGTCTGAGTTTAACTGAAACCAGAGGAGAGGACGGTAGGGTCAGGTTTTCTCTGTTTCTCTTCCTCTCATCTTGCTCTATTTTTAATCAGGCTTTTGTTTTCTCCAGCCACTTTATTTATCTTATTTCCATCCTTTGTCTCTTGCTGCCTTCTTCTCTTATACTCAGGTTTGTCTCTGCTTAATTTACACTGTTTCATATATATTAAGCAATGTTACAAATGTTGTGGTTTGGCTATAGTGCTGTTTATTTCCTCAGAACAGGACGTGAGAAGTGACTCCAATTACAGGTTTTGTAATCGGTGTAGTTGGTGTAGTCAGACTTTGTGTAGCAAGTTTTCTTATTTAAATTACAAAGTAAATGAAAAACCAAAAAGTCTCTGTGAAGAGTTTTGTGTTTGTTGATATTCAAGATACCATTTCAGAGGCTGTTTCACTCTGCCAAGAATACATTTTTGGGGGAATTTTTTTTATAACTGTTTTTTTTAATAGAAGGGTCAGTTCACCAAAATTCTAAAGAAAAAACACATTTTCTGACAAATGTTTTCTGTTAATGCAGATACTGTTTTTACTGTTTTATTCTGAGAACTTTTGAAAAATATGCCTTTAAAGGGTCAGTTCACCCAAATTTTAATACATTTAAAAGCAGTGGTGTAAAGTAACTTACTCAACTACTGTACTTAAATATTTTGAGGCACTTGAGATTTTATACGGTCTCTTACATACTTCTATCTCATCACAATTCAGAGGGAAATTGTACTTTTTACCCCTACATTTATCTGACAGCTGTAGTAATGCAGCACATTGTTAAAGATTAAACCAGTTGTGACCCCTTACAGCAAAGCAGTGTGTGGTTTGGCCTCTTGCCTCAGGTTTTAGATGTCTGTGAGCTGTTACTAGTTCCACCAAAGAGACATTCCCCCTTTTTAACTTCTCACATGGTTTCATTTAAATAACCCCCGAGGTAAAATTAGCCAATATTTGTCAAAATTTGTATATAGAACTTTGTCTTCCATTAATCATTTTACGACCCCTCAGATGTATCTGTGACCCTACTGAGGAGCCTGATCTCTTGGTTGGGAACCACTGAGCTAAAGTATCTACAGTAACTGTATATGCAGTAGTTAGAGAACTCACACATAAAATCAAAAGTATTTTAACCAGGAGCCACAAGGAGAAAGAACAGTTTTTAATTTTGGTGAACTGACCCTTTAATACCATTTGCATAAACTTTTTAACTTTTAACCCCACGTTCTGAGAAGCCAAACCACACTAAGGTGAAAGCACAACCTGTGAAACTCTGGTTGATTTCATGTGAAACAGTGTACAGAAAGCAGAGAGAAAAGCTGAGGATAGAGATGAAGAGCATGAGAGAGAAAGAATAGAAATAAAAATAAATTCACTGGGTGAGGAAGGCCATTAAAAACCTTTACTGGTCATCAAACTCCTCTCCTGTAGTTCCTGCAGACATACGAGAGTGTGTGTGTGTGTGTGTGTGTGTGTGTGTGTGTGTTTGTTCTGAAGGATGTTTGTCAGCCTGTCCTGCTGAGCTCGAGGCTGTTATGTTGCTTTATGGTGAGACGAGTCTCTCTGCTCCCTAATGAGGCTCTGGAGGAGGTGACAGTCTCCATCCGGGATGGGGGGGCACTGAGTCACAGGAAGCCACGTGAACTTTATAACAGAACTAGAAGGTTGGGTGCTTGAACATGGGTGAAGTCTCAGTGTTGCGTGCCTTGTTGCACAGATGCACAAAGTGACTGAATGCTAGGTTAAATATGTACTGTATTTTGAGTGCATATTCGCAGGCTGACAGTGATTTGGGTTATTTTTGTGCCAGTGTTCAACATCTTTGAGCTTTCACGTCAACAAAAGGAGAAGTGTTCCTTCAGGTTTTTTGTCTTGTGGTGAGTCAGAGTCACTCAGCCTTGGCACCACCCGTTTACAGCAAAAAACAAAGTCTGCATTGTCATTTTAGGTGGGGTAGTGACTCTTTTGGGCAAAACATACTCAACAACTTAATACATTTATAAAATATGCATGTTCTACTAAAGGTTTCACTAGTTTTCCAGGCCTCTGTTGACAGGAAGTAACTTGGATCATACCAGTTGACTGGCTGATTCCAAGTATGTGATAGAAATAGAAAAGGTCAGTGTCTCACCCTCTGTGCAAGTGTCTGCTCTTTTCACCCACAAAGATTTAGTCATCGTCTTCATTAATGGAAATTTTATACCTAATGTGAACTCTCCCAGCCCTGCAAGGGGGCTATCATCACTTTCCTAACCTCATCAAATCCCCCTCTGATTTGAGTTATTGGGTGATTGAAAATATTTATATGCAGTGCACCAGAAAATTATTGTGGGTTTATTCAACTTGGCATAAAAGGGACTTGATTTTTATGATGTGATTTGTATTCTGAGAACAATGCAGGGCTGTACAGAATAAACAGAACAAAAATGTCTGTTGTGATGAAGAGTCTATAGTGGTGTCATATAGTATGGGACATATGGCATTGGTATTTGGGTACACTGTATGATGTTAAAGCGGTTTAACTAACATGTTATATTACATTATTTTTGTGTGCAGAGTTTGAAAGGGGTGGAGGGAAAATACTATCCAGTTGCAATATGAGAAATGTACTCTATACTCTATTCTTTTTTTAAATCTTTAGTCTTGTATGAATCCTACCAATTTTGAGGAAATACAATACCAAAAACTGTAGTACCTCTTTAACCACTTGGCCACTTCTGACAACAGTGTCTTTCTGTGACTAATAATGTGTCTCCTGCACTTGTATGTCATGCTAAAAACAAGAAAAGGGCAGACGACATGAGTAACAAATAAATTAAAAAAGCAAACTGAAAGCGCCTGGCTGCACGGTGCAGTACAGCACTGTCCTCAGTTTGATAATGCTTGTATCACACATCCTCCTTTGCTACAGTGGCATAACATTTGAAACCATGCAGGCTTTACTCCTGTTCGTATTTCCTGCCTCTGGTCACACTTTATTCTGCAGGTGGAGAGTTGGTTTATTTTAACGCAGTGCTACAACAGCAGGATGTACAGTAAATGCAGCATTGAGTTTATGTGAGGTGACTCAAGCTTAAGAGAGAATAATTCTGAAGGGAAACACTGCAGCACTTTTCTTTTTGAATTTGTCTAACTGCCTGAGTCACGTCACCATTGGCATCAGTAAAATCTTATTGGTCGATCCTTATTGCCCATATGAGGCTCAGCAGCATGTGAACCTCTCTGATGTTGTAATGATGTCTCAATGCTTGTGGCACCACATGGGTCTCATTAGTGAGGGAGGGGAGAGAAGGAGAAGGGTGCAGAGAGAGGAGAGAAGCTGGCGGGGGAGGCGGCGTGGGTTCTTTTTTTTTTTCCTCGGCCGAACAGAACAGAGCTGTGTGTGTGTTTGGGACAGACCGGGCCCTGTGAATAAGAGTGTGTATGTATGTGTGTGTGTTTTCCTGTGGAAGAGCCACCCCGGTTCCACAAACACTGTCGAGGGATCCACTCCAGCCGGAAAACAACGACTCCTTTAACAGCCTACACCTCACAAGCATGCAAACACACACACACAGCACGCACAGGAACACACATTTCATCATCAAGTCAGCCTGTTTGGTTTTTGTGCTAAATCCAATCTCATCCTCTCTAATTAGCTGGTTAGAATGGAGCTGGGGGACACTGCTGTTCACTGGAGAGAAGTGATTATTTCAGTTTGATTGTTGTTTTCGTGAGAGTCTGTTTTTGTTTTTGAATTAGGATTTTTATTATTTACCTAGTCATTTGTGAAATTTGTTCATTTTTCCAGATTCTGTTTGGCTTGTTTTTTTCTCCCCTAGTATTATTTGTGATTTTATGCCATGCTAGCAGCCTTACTCTTAGGATGGCTACATCAGTTGGTTTGGTCGGTCCACCATTTTGGTCAAGACTGAAATATCTCAACAATTACTGGATGGACTGTTATGCAGACATCCATGGTCCTGAGAGGAAGAATCCCTCTGACTTAAGTGATCCGCTGACTTATCTTTTAGCGCCACCACCAGGTGTCTAATGCTTCAGTTTATACCCAAATACTTTAACAGATAGCTATATGTTTTATCAGCTAACAATTTGCAAATGTAAGCATGCTAAAGTGAGATGGTAAACATTATCCTGGCTAAACGTCAGAATTTTAGCAATCATGCGCATATGAACGTGCTAACATTAGCATTTAGCTCAGATGGCCTCATGGGGCCACTAATGTGACTAACATGACACTTCAATATTATTAATTAAATATTATTTAAATAATAAATGACTTCCAAACACTTTTTAAAAGACCTGGATGAAAAAATGTCCAGTCAGTGACTGGATCGCCTCCTGAAATGTAATATACCAGCCACATATATAACATATTATTATAAATATATTACAGATATATTTGTTTTGGTTTATATTATACAAATTGTGCAGGG
Source organism: Lates japonicus (assembly GCA_033238685.1). Classification (NCBI taxonomy): domain Eukaryota; kingdom Metazoa; phylum Chordata; class Actinopteri; family Centropomidae; genus Lates; species Lates japonicus. The sequence goes on along the minus strand of BRZM01003278.1, from coordinate 2,856 downwards.
ATATGTCATTTCAGACTACCATCTCAGTTTGGATTGGAGAAAAGAGGTGCGACTTGGGAAAGGGTTAAAAATCTTTTTGCGTGGGCAGCAGATAGAATGATTTTTTTCATTCAAATTGGGTGCTTAGCTCTGTGACTCAAATGTAATGTTGATTCATGAGAGGCACACATTGATTTTGAAATTGTGAACTTATCCATTAGAGTGATACAGCAGCTTTTAGTGTACGTGCCACAGGACCTAGATTCGCCATTTTGTGGCAGTGTTCAATGATCATACAGAGACAAATCCACTGCAGAGGATGCAGAGGTGTCACACTCTGCTCTGACTTGGTGGGTGAATGTTTCACTATCACACTTTCCAACTGCACTGGCCACAACTGCATCATACCAGATCACAATATTCTCTAGAGGGGCTGTTGACAGTCAACATGGTGAGCTCAGGAAGTCCCAAAACAAATCAGAGTGGTTACATCAAAGATATAAAACTGTACAAATGATTACAACATGATTATATCTGCTGTGGGTTTACATGTATCCAGGTGAGGTTTGATTTAAACGTGTAAAAGTTTAAAAAAAACTCAGAGTTTTCTTCCACCTGTTCATCATTCAGGTTAACGAGGGGAAAGCAGCGAGTGTTGCCCCTGAAACCATGAAGACTGAACCTGACAGCAAAGCCAAAGGTAAGAGCTTAACACCATATTGTTAAATACATTAAAGCGTTCAGCAGTGGTTTAGGTAGAAAACACAATATAAAACAATATATGATCATATGACGCAACAAACGTATATAAGGTTATGAATTGTATATTTCCCTTGCATGTATTAGGTTTGATTTACTTCACAGGTTGTTTATTTTACATTACATTTACTGCCTGCCCTTTTCCACAGCATTTTCAGGTCATTTCCTGCCTTTCACGTAAAAGACTTCCTTTAATTCTAATACAGTATTGTTTGTTATTGTCACAATATTGTAAAAGAGTTGTGAAAAGGCCCTGCTTTGAAAATGCTTCCTCTCAGGTGACGGTGGAAAAGCTCTGACATTTAGGATTTAGGAGTTGGATGTGAAAAACATTGAACTAACATACCATGTTTATGTGAAGGAAAGCAAACACAGAGGATAAGCACTAAGCAAACATGAATATTTTCCTTTTTTATATATTATATGTGTATAGTATTTTCCTTGCCATATTTGATTTGTAGTAAATTGGTTAAAACATGCAAAGCCACCACACAGCTAGATATACGGTATCAGATGTTTCTGAGCTGTCCTTGTCACAAGAAAACATTGTTTACTGTAAACTATGGAGGCCAGTGTGTTCAGCTTATTGTGTTTGGAAACAGAACAGCTTAAGGCTTATAGTGTGAAAACCTGCTTAAGGTGGTCTACGTTTTCTTAAAAATCTGTTTCTTTTTCACATGCCCCTTAAATATGACATCTCTCTCCCAGTCATACTCACATTACACGTCATACCTTCAATTCTAATCAAAACTGTCTCTACTTGTCTGACTTTATCTCTGATCTGATTGGCTGTCAGGGCGGGAGCAATGTAAAGTCCTCTTTCCATATGAAGCACAAAATGAAGACGAGCTGACGATCAAAGAGGGGGAGATCATCAACATTATCACCAAGGTAAGTCAGTATATGTATGTGTACAATGTAACGTAGCTTATATGTGGGTGTGTCTGCCTGGGTATTTCCATCATTTGGTTTGAAAAACATCATTTGCATCCAGGCACACTAAATACACTTAGCAAGCATTTAAACTGTCTTTGTCCAGGACTGTGCTGATGCAGGCTGGTGGATGGGGGAAATCGGGGGAAGGCAAGGTGTCTTCCCAGACAACTTTGTCAAGCTGCTAGAAGTTGAGAAAGAGGTAATTTTGGGATCTTGACACCTGCAAAAACTGTCTGTTTACTGTGATGTTTGGAGGTGAGAAAGTCTCAAAGACGTGATAGATTCTTGAAGAGATTTAGTAATGTTTCTGCGTCTGTGTGTTTTTCCAGAGACCAAAGAAACCGCCTCCTCCCAGTGCACCATCGGCCAAACACACCACAGGTAACACCTTACATTTCTTTTTCTCTTCTCTCTTGTATTTGTCTGATCTGAGAGAGAGAGAGAGACAGATTAAAAACAAAAAACAGAAACCTGTAAACTCTGACCTGTAGAAAAAAAGCCAGAGGTCAAGAAGGTTCCTCCTGAGCGGCCTGAACATCTGCCCCAGAGAGACCAGGAGCGAGGTACGGTTTAGACCTCTTTGGTCCCACTCAGCCAACCGTGGCCTGCTTCAAATCATTTCAGCCTCTCACAACTTCCTACTGATCTGTTCAGCTGGCAAATCACTAACATGCTTAATATTAATACTCCAGCTTTAAATGTGCTGGATTCCTTTTCAGCGTGACGAGAGAGTGATTCCTTTTCAGAATGAAACAGGACGATGGTGCAAATGGAGCTAAACACGCAGTGGGTTTGTGTCGGGGGTAGATGTAGAAAAATCGGTTGCACTTGCATGTTTGTCCTCATTTGTAAAGCGAAGGAACAAAGCTTTGATTACAGATATGTATAGGGTATCAACATCAGTCTGTGTGCAACAGGAAGCTATGGGCATTGTGGTTTTAATCTCAACAAAAACTAGCACCAATATTACTGCTTGTGCAAAAACAACAGTACACAACAGCAATACAAAAACAAAAGTTTCTCGTTATAATACAAATCATTTATTTATTTATTTTAACAATTTATAATTTGTATTATTTTTCAAATCTATATCCAGCATTTAATTAGTACAGCAAATGAAAAAGGGGGAAAGGTCGAAGAAGTTTAAGAATAAAAGTCATGCATACCCATAAAACAAAAACA
>BRZM01003273.1:10855-21016 GCA_033238685.1 Lates japonicus | reverse complement strand
CATTAGAGCTGAACATGTGAAAACAGATGGAAGACGGAGAACAGACATAAATTTACTGAAGGAGATGGAAAAGAAAGATAAAACAGGATTTTTGATGGGGATCATACATTTTGATTGTTATGGTGATAATTACTTGGGTTGTTGTTTTGTTTGTTTTAGCAACATTTCTGCTACAACTTAAAGAGGACCAGGGTCCATGTTTTATCACTCACTTTCTCTTGCAGTGCCTGAACTGGGTTTCATTCGGCTTGGTGGTAATATCCTGGTAAAAAACGTTTGACCCTGTAAAATTCCTCTTCATTAATATCTATGACAGTGTTGGGACACATTACATTTTACCCGTGTGTTTAACAGACACTACAGCAGTGTTTTCTTACTTTTGTGCCACTTGATAAAGTGATATGAATCAATTTGATTAAATTCTTCAATGTTTGTACTGTATTTAGAATGTTTTGGCAGCTGAGATAAAACTAGAAGGTCAAGACAGAGCGACTCGGTATACAGTACAGGGAAAACACTGCAGTCAGTCTCTGTATATAGAGCTCTTTTCATTGTCTGTTCAGCCATGGGAACTGTTGCTGCTTGTGCTACCTTCAGTTAAGAAGTGAAGTAGTTAAGCAGTTATTCTCTTCATTTGAAACAAACTGGAAATTTTAATATGACAGTGCCATTCGATTAAAATCACTGTACATGTGCCTGCCCTCGTCAAAAGCTTAATTTTCAAATATTGCCCCTTGGCCAGATGTTAAATTATCCATTAAAACAAATCAAGGACTGAATACAGATATTAAGTTTTTCAAACCACTATTCTTATTACAACATCGATTACTGAGTTGATTACGTATTAATAAATCAGTGTTTATTATTTGAAAATGACCGAACGGTTGGTTTTATATTTTTGAATATATATTATTATTATATATATATATTATTGAATATTCCACATTGCTGCCAGCCATTTTCTAAAGCATATCATATGTATTTCCTTCGGTGTCTGACAGCACACACTGCCAACAGACAAAGGTAACCTGTAACACAAATTTTCTGCATTAAACTGTCATTTAGCTAGTTAAACAAATTTTAAAGAATTATAAAGATAAGAAAGCATCACTAGTGCAGTTCTGCCTGACTTTTCAATGCTGCACACGCACATATACTGAATAGGAGTGGACCTACAATTACTGACATTAGGCTCTTCTACAATATTATATTAGGTACATCCTAATTCCATTATCATTAATGCAGTGTGTTTGTTCCAGAGAAAGATAGGACGGCGTAGATTTGACACTAAATCATAATTTAACAGTGGCAGCTACTAGCTAATGAAGCAGCAGAATATAAGGGGAGGCCAGTAGCTCTGATAGCAGGAGCTCTCTACAGATAGCTTTCTTTCTTCTCTTTCTCCTAATGGAAATCCAGTTGCTGTCTGTCTCCCTCTGCATCTCCTACGCTCTCCTCTAACAGACCTTTAATAACACTTTCTGTTATCCTCTGCAGCTCTTTCTCTTAATGGATCTGTCCACTCATTCTGTCTCCCACACAGCTGTCAAATCAACTTTCTTTTATCCATCCAACCCACATATTTCACTAGAAGTTTGTCATTCCTGTTGCTCAAGAATGTGTTGAGTCAACTGTGCTTGTGTGTGTGTTCAGCGTTGATAAGCGTGCCCAGCCCTGTCCTAGTCTGATTACAGATGTGTAGTGCACACACGCGCACACACACACACACACACACTTAGAGATGTACACTTTGACTAGTCTTTCCAGACAGTTTGCTGTTCATGCACTACACTGTGCTATTTTTGCTGGAAGTCTGAGTTAATTTCTGTAATTAACTCTATTCCAAACAGATGAGTCACCTACTCATATTGTGGTTAATCTTTTTGACAGGTCTGTCCAGTCTTTCTTACGAGTGCATGTGCGTGTGTGTGTGTGATAGACTGCACTTAAGGTTGCTTTATGTTTGTATGTGAGTAGTCAGTCATTCAATGAAGCATTACAAACAGTGTTTGGCCACATTTACAGTTTATACATGTGTGTTGCCTCTATTTAACAGACACTGAAGTATTATCCCGTTGTCTTTATCATGGCCTCATGAAGCCATGTAATGATTTACTGGAATGTGGCTTGTTACAGGTGGATTCACTCATTTACTGTTTTATTACACACAAGGTGACTTGCATTTTATTCCCAGAAGTCACCTTGCAGTAGCTTTGGCCCTGGTAGTGAAATGTGCAGCTTAAACTACCCAGAAAATATTTCAACATTGAGTAGATGTGGATAAAGGTGGTCAGGCCTAACTACTCAACTCGTGTCAAAATACAATAAAAATCCAATGCTCTATCAGTGTGGGCGCTTTTGGGCAATATCACTTTCAGTTCCTAGCGTGCAGAAAATAAATGTGGGATGGGAGAGTGAGAAGGGGATATTCATCAAGGTCTGTAGCCGGGTTCGAGCCACGGACATTGCGTCTATGTGGTAAACAGCAGCTCAGGCCACCAGGACACCATTAGTGGCTTTCTTTTAAACTTCGGCAGTGATGTTATTTTGACAAAATGTTGGAAATGTTGAACTCTGCCTTGTCATTTGATGAACAGTAATGTATACTGTTCATCAAATGCTGGATAGTCCTGATAATTCACTTCCTGAGGACAAAGGCTTACCTGACAGGCCTGTCAAACTGTTACTCATTGACCAGCTCATACAGAATTCACGCCTCTCACAATAGCAGAGGTCAAAAATTGAATTGAATGTGTTTGTGCCCAAAGGTGAGGTGTGTAGGTCAAGGGTCAGCGGCTCTGCAAACTTTCAATGTGGGTTTGCACACATACAGCCACATATTTCTGCAGCACAGTATTACCTTCCTTTTACTTGCTATAATAATTATTTTGTGTTTTCTTTGTATGTGTGTAATATGACAACCCCTTAAATTCCACTATGCACAGCTGTAAGTGTCAGTGTGGCAACAGCACTGCTTGACCCCACTGCACTGTGCCAGGCAAGTGTGCCAATCCACAGTATGGTGGAGAGGTGTTGTAGCCAACAGCTGTTGTGAGTAACAGATATAGAGTTTGCAAAGAAAACAGTCAGGAGACATGCAGTGACCTTTGTTTACAGTGGTGTATTTATTTAATTGTTCAGTCAACTAAACCAGGTGTTTAAAAGTTTATGTCCCACAAACAGAAAAAAACACAAAAATATGTAGAAAGTTTTAGTTTTTGAAGGAAAAACATCACTTTGTCTTAAGTCCATTGACTTCCTCTGTATGTATAGATTAAATAATGAAAAAGGATATAAAATCTATTTTTGGCCAGATGGTCACTGTTTTTGGTGATAGTTGAGTCCTTCTTATGGTGTAGGGGGATTGTACCAGTTCAACTGTTTTTTCATGCCTTTCCGCAATGTGTGTGACTTCATTGCGAGTCATAATTTTTAGTGAATTATCTGTTTACCAAAGGGCCTTTCTTGTTAGGTGTGCCTCCTTTTCCGTAGCCTGCCTTACTGTAGTCAATAATTTTCCCAGCATTCTGTGTGGGCTCAAACAATTGATGTGAAGCTGTTTTATTGAGTATTTGTAGGTGGAGAGTGACAGCAGGAGCATAGTAATAGTTGGAGAGTTAGTGTGCCTTACCTGGGGAGCTAGTGGGGTTCCTGTGGCTCAGGTGGTAGAGTGGGTTGTCCGTACATCACAGGCTTGGTGGTTGGAGCCCTAGCTCCTCCTGTCTGCATGCCGAAGTGACCTTTGGCAAGACACTGAACCACAAGCTGCCTTACTCCTAAGTTGCAACAGATAAGTGTCTGCCAAATGAGTGAATGTAAATATTACTGCATCCTGTGATGTCACTGCAGGCTCGTCAATTAAGAAACCTAGTAGTGAGACTCGAAATAAGCCCCTTTTAAGTCCTTAACATGTTGAAAATGCTGTTTTCGAACTTCATTATGTATATTAATATGTAACACTAAACAACAAAGTGGCATTGACATTTTAGTGACCACTTAATCTCAGTTAAGATACTTTAAATGAGTAATGTTTTAAACATGCATGTTCAGGGTGTATATTTTCAGATTCAGGGTCTCTGCATTATCCAAGCTATCTTTTTAAAAATACATATACTGGCCTTTAAAACCTGAACCAGTCCAGTCCTACCATAAAAAGCATGTGAAGCGCTGTTCCCTGGTGGTCTGTGGAAAGAGAGAGTCGTGTGACATTAGAGGGAAGAAGAGAAGAGGGAGGGAGAGAGAGAAGAAGGGAGAAGAAGGAGCATATTTTCTGGTCATAACCCTTTCCCAAGGATTTCCCACAGTCTAGCTTCGGGCAGTGGGGGAGGTGTGTGTTTGTGTGTGTGTGTGTGTATATACATATATATGTGTGTGTGTGTGTGTGTGTGGTTGATGAGGGGCATCTTGGATCCATGGCATACAGCAGATTGAATCACCCCCTGCAACGACTGTATGACTCAAATGAGACCACGCAGTTCAAGCACATTTGTGCTCACCTAAAAAGATGTTATGTGAAGATAAGACCTTATAAGGAGAATAAACATCTGGCATCCAGCCGCATGTGCATATTTTAATACCATACACTGTCAACTTGCCAGCTTTTTTTTGAGTCAATATCTGGCCAAGTGTGTGAACATGCATAAAACAAAGTGACTTGCCAGTTGTCATTAGCGTCCCCTTTGCAGCAGGACCAAGGTTGGTCATTTCTTGCTCAAGGACTGTCCTCTGCCGCTGAGCGACAGCCTCCCTGAGAGAAACTCAGAGCCTCTGTGAAGTGAGACACTAAAATGCCTTGTTAACAGCTGTGAGTGTGCGTGTGTGTGTGTTTATCGGAGTGACGCAGTGACAGTTGGAGTGCGTCATTGCTCCTGTCAGCCCACTGCACTTCATGTCACACACAAACTTGTAGGACCCACTGAGAGAAGAGCCATCGAAACAGATGGTGCATGATGAAAAAGAGACATATGTATTCTTTAGTTATTTTGCTCTTTTTAGACAGATCAGGAACAGGAAGAGAGGGGGGACGACTAGGGCTTGGGTATGGTTTTGATTTTATTAATTCAAAGTCAAGTTATTAAATCCTGGGTCCAATTCATGTCATGGTATATGAGCACAAAAAGAAACCAAAATATAAATTAAAAGCTGACAAAGGTCCTGTGTTTGAGTCAAACCCAAGAACTCATGGCCACATGGTACATACCCACTAATCTACCAGACCTCTATTAATGCTCTATTAATTCCCTGGAGTGTGATTTAAAAAGAGAGATAAAGGAGGTGGAGAGAAAAAAGAAAGAGAGGAAGGAGACGGAGAACGCAAGGAACTCCCTGGACTAAAATGATGGCACAAAAGAGGGAAGGGGGGTGGGGGTGGGGGGTGGATGGATGGGAGGGTATTTGAAGGAGGATCGTGTGAGAGCCTCATCCCTCGGTTCCATCAGCGTGTCCAAATATGGAGGCATGTGCTATTGCATGAGGCCTGTAGTCAAGACCCACTGTCGACCAGGGAGAAAACCAGAGGGTAGTGAGGGTGGGGGTAGAAAATAAAAAGGAAGATGGCTGAAGAATGAGAGAACGAGACAGCAGATACAAGACAGAGTAGCTAGATAGAGAGGGAGGTAGAGAGAGGTGGCGAGAGATGTAATGTTTGGCAAGACAAAAGAGAAGTTGAAGTTGAATACGAAGGTTAGCGATAGATGAAGAAAGTTGGACAGTCAGAGGGCCAAGTCTGCGAAAAGGGAAAACAAGTTGAAGTCTATTTTTAGTGCCGGAATTGTTTATTTTCTGACTGTTCCAAGCTGCGAGATGAAAGTGAAGAATGAGAGAAAAGGTTAGATGAAGCTGGAAGAGAGAAGGGGAAGTTTAGCCCCCGTCTGTCTTATCCTTGTCCTCCTCTGCTTCAGCTCTGAGGCTGACTTCAGCTGCTCTGATGCTTGATTGGTCTGAGTAAATGTTGAAGTGCCTTTCTTTGTCTCCCTCTGTCTTTTCGTATTCACACGCCTGTTTGCTTTTCTGTGTGTGGGACCAGAGGGGAGATGGCGACCTTTGGGTCACTGGAGATGGTTTTGATCATGTGGTTGGAAGCCGCCGTAAGGTCAAAGGTCATTTGTCAGGAAGTGCAGAGTCCGGATTGGGACGGCCCTCTGGGGAATATCTGAAATGTCAGCTTCAGTCTAAAGTGTTCACCCAGACGCTCTCACAGGAGGACTGCTGAGCAAAGGCCTGGGTGTGCGTTTATGGAAGGACTGTATTACAGCAGTTTGTGTGTGTTAATGTGCAGTGTGGTTAGAAAGGGTGAGGGTACCAGTATTTGTGTATGTAGATATGCAAAGCTTTGGAATTATTCAACTGAATTTGTGTGTGAAAAAGAAGTTATGCTGGTATGAGCTCATGTGCTATGTAGGCTGCAATTTCCAGAGTGAAGTAATTTGTCTTTTCTTCAGTTAATTAATTAATTGTTTATTCAGTATGATGTCAGCAATTGGTGAAAAAGACCTTTCACAGTTTCACAGAGCCTAAGAGGAGATCATCTTCAGATAGATTTAGTAGATTTAGATAGTTTTTCAGTCAGTTTATCAGTCACAACTCCTGAAATACTTTATTTATTACCATAAAATATACTTCAATGTTTCAAGTAATCAATTAATTTACCAGTCATTTCAGCACTACTGCAGTGTGTTTGTATGTGTTAGTGTTTGGTGGAAGAGTGTAAGTAAGAGAGTAATTTTCTGGTGTTTGTGTGTGTGTCCACGGTGTGCATGGTCTTCGGGTGTACATGTGGAATTTGGCAGCCCAGCTTCGCTTCCTCTCCATTCATCCCTCTGTTCATTCATTCATTTTTTCATTGATTCATGTGTCCACACACTGCACGCTTGGTCCTCTGAAAGTGACTGTGAATATGGTGTGTGTGCATGAGCATGCATTGATGCCTGTTGGGGTAGTTCCCTAATATATGAGGATCTGAGGGGCAAAGGCGATTGCACTGCAGTACCTTGGATGAGTCATACATGTAGGAAATGCCAGGTTTTTGTGTGTGTGTGCGCATGCGTGCGTATGGACGCTCAGATGCTCAGATAGATCATCCATTCAATATGTCTCAGACAGATGCTCCTCCTTATTTCCTGGAAAGGGTGCCTTGTGTGTAAAGGGCTATGCCCTTTTAGGGGATGTGTGTGTTTGTGTGTACTTGTACTTCTATCTTTGTACACACACACACACACACACACACATAATCATGTCAAACAAAAACTAACAATTAAGTGAGGTAATTTTTATCGAGCTTTTGCAGTGCATACACTGTACTACATATTTTCATATTATTTTTGTGCACATAGACACACATGCAACTTAAACAGTTTAATATACTACATGTTACTGGGTGATATACTTAAGATGGGTGACAAATTAAAGGGACCTGAATAAATGAGTGGCAAAACAAAACTATTACAGATTAGTAGTATTAGAGTATAAAAATCATATCTGTCATTTACTATGGCATTCTCAGTCACCGGATATCCCAATTAACTACCTATGGATTAGATGATTTATTAGACTCATTAATTGGGCTGATAGAACACATTAAATCTGTTGGAGTAAATGACAACTCCGTGTCTCTGTTAATGGCCCATCTCTGATGCTGGGGTTGATGTGGCACTCAGAATCAGTTTTAGGTCATATTGTTTTTCAAATGTCTTGTTGTTTAAAGAAGCATCTTAAACCCAAATTAGAGTAATATTTAATGCTTGCTGAAGCAAAAATGTAATAAATTTTATTACATAGTTCTCATTTTCTGAGGTTACTTTTTATTTATTCATTCTGAAAAATAGGTTGTCACTGAATATATTCTGTTTTCATTAACAAAATTAACATCAACCAATGTCAGTACCCATGTTTTGTTCCTATTATCTCACACATAGTTTAGGTTAAGTTAGTCCTCTGGTCTGGCCAGTGTATATGACCAGGTGGTGTATATACAGTATGATATCGGTGTCTTTGTTTGTGTGTCTGTGTGTGTCGTAGTAGTAGTAGTAGTAGCTGTCCTCAGCTGAACCTTCCTTCTGCTCCAGCCAGCTGGTCTGAATAAATCAATAAAAACCATTCAGCTGGCATTGAGACCTTAGGAGTGCTGGTGCTGCTTCTTTCCCGAGTGCCACTTTACGAGCCTGGAGAAGACCACGCAAACAACACACATATAAGAAAGCACTGCAGTAATACAATGACTGCATGTAAAAAACTGGAGTGGTAAAGGATTAGCCTTTGTTTCTTTAGGGCTCGATAAACACACAGAAGATAAGCAAGGGCACTTAACTGTATCTAGAAGGCAGTTGACACCCATACTGCACCTGCTATTGCCACACATTAACCTACTGTGCACTTGACTGTTGAATAACTACAATTTTCATCAATGCTTTGTCACAAGGCTTTAAAATGCCCTTACATTCAAGGCCTGTTTTAGAGTTTAGAGCAGCTCGCTGATAAAGTTAGAAAGCTGAAATGGAAGTAGACAAGGAATGTGGGTTATGGGAGGCATGCTAAACTCAAAGTGACCTTCAAAGCACTCTCGTCTCTTCCTCCCCCTCGCCATCTCTCTTCACTATCTCCCTATCTCTGTCTCTAACTCAGCAGCATTTTTTGCCTCTCATGCAGGACACATGAGAGCAGGAAGTCACAGAATAAGTGCCTGGGAAGTCGGCCTTCCACCCCACATCTCTAATCAGAATAATATTTTCTGGCCTCAGTCACTCGTCACTGATCACAGAGAGTAGGTTTTTATGCACCAAGGACCTTAAATAAATTGTGCTTTGATAGATTTTGTGCCTTTGCTTCTGTGGGAGATTTTTACTTTTGTTCAAGCTGATATCCACCTAAAAGACCTCCTTCACATCTGACGCTTTGGCTCATCATCGTTGCTGGAAAAGCACAGGTTTACATGATAAAATGAATGATGGTTCCATTTAGCTGCTGGCAGTTTAAAGGTCCTGGTATTGTTCATGCTGGTTCACTGTTAACGCTGCCATGAGTAACTGGGCCACTTAAATTGAGCAGAGACATTAAGACAAAGACCCAGCCTCCAAGACAAACATTACAAGAAAACAAAAATAAGCTTTTTTATTTCTTATGTAATAAAAAATTATAATTTACTTTATCTACTGTATTTTTAAATATACTTGGGGTTTTGTTGCCAATTTCATTTTCAGAGTTTTCTTGGAGTGTTGCAGCATCTAGAGAAGAGCGAGGAGAAATTGCATCTTGCTGCCCCTGCACTGGCTTCTAGTGTTCATACATGGCACATGGCTTGGCTGGTACTTTGCTTTACCATATGATACAAGCCAGCTACATTTTCCATTGATTATTATTATGTTGATCTGCTTTTTTAACTTGGATGGAGGCTACCTGAAAAGCAAGAGCTGCTCAGCCAGTCCTTATCAGCACTCCTTGCACAACATAGAATTTGGTTTTTCCAAAAGATATTCTCATTTGGTGTTTTGATGATTGTTGTGAAGAGCTACCATTCAATGTGCATTTGGATTTTCATGGAAAGAATGATGACAAGAAAAATTGCACCTTTACTATTGTGTAATTATTTTTTCTGTGTATTTTGTGCCTTTGTACATCCTAATTTCCTCACTTCACAGAGGGCAAATGCAGTATACTGCAGGTTAAAAGAAATGATATAAAGATTTTTTTTTTTTACTCATCCTCCTTTCTCGCCTATAATGTCAACTATTTACATGACCCTCACTCAGTTTCTCAAGCTGTTTCTCCTGTAAACCGATCTGTCTCTGGTACGGGCCTGCTCTCTGTGTATGTTTTCGTCTGACATCCATTAAATTGATAGAGTGGTCGCCTGCTCAAGATCTAATGGACAGTAATGAACCTTGCGCGATTGTGCAGTATGTAGGTTTGCAGCGCTGCAGTATTAGTGTGTGAGTGGCTCAAGATCTCATAAACGGACTTTGTCGCTACAAAGAACTCAAACCCTAAGTTAAGACTGTTGTTTGCCTAAAGGCTTAGGACATCTGCCAAGTCTACATTGTCCCAGGGCCCAGAACAAAACACACAGCCTCCAGACCCCAAGATAAGTTCATTGTTAGTTACACATTCATAAATTAATTTTATTTATGCAGATTAAAGAAGCTGTGGTGAACCAATCATGCCCATTGG
>BRZM01003272.1:0-37211 GCA_033238685.1 Lates japonicus | reverse complement strand
TGCTCACTGTCAAAGAGAAAAGACAGGGAGGCCTTAGAGGGAGTGAGGGAGGGACTAGGTGAGGGAGGGAGGGGTTGAAGGAGGAAGAAAGGGTGGCAAGAGTGAGATAGTGACTGTTATCCTTTTATCATTATTGCTTTAATAGTTGGCAAGTTTTTATAGAAATGTATCAAATATATCTCCTGTATCAGATCTGCTTATTATATTAGAATGCTTTCAAAACCCTCACTGACTTTTTTTAGATTCACATTTGTAAAAGTAAAATAATAATAATAATAATAACAAATAACAGGTGTGATCTTATTAATTTTGCACACTATATCTTACAGTTACTTCATATACTGTGCTGGTGGTCCCAATTCAGAACTAAGCTGATGAGCCAATTTAAGTCTAACAACAGTTTTTATGATATGCATGAATGTTTTACCAGGAAGACTCCTGTGACTAAAATTAACAGAACACAATGACCTGATCATTTCACAAGATAAGACTCACCACAGAGTACATTAAATGAGTTTTGCATTTGGGAAATGTGCTTAATTGCCTTCTCTCCAAGATTCGGTACCGCTCTCATGGGTCTGGGTGTTAAGTATATAGCTAGCGCTGGGAAGTGATTGCCTTAGCATTAAGACTGGTAGAGGGGAAACAGCTAGTCTTGAAAAGTGATCAACCACCACTTTAAAGGAGCTATTTGTTGGTTTTGCTATCGCTACTTCGGCAACATCAGCTTTGACAGCTGTTTACTTACCAGTCTAGAGGAAATGTTGTGACTTCAGCATCAAACTCCATTCCTTTACTCACCAAGAGATGTCTCCATGGATGGAAAGCATGTTTTGCCTCTGTTTCTATCACATAATTTCTTTAACTGAAGTCAGCAGGCTAACTAGTTAGTCCCAGCCTGGTGCGTCCCTCTTGTCACTTTCTGATAGCGACTCACAGCAGCATCCAGACTGCCCTGAAGAAGTGGTTCTGCTCAGAGGGCATATTGTAACCCCTAATTGTAAATGCAACAATGGCTGAAGCTCGAGATTCAATGTGCTAATGCTAAGCAAATGTAATTGCTTCTTGGCTCTACCTCTATAGGTGTGGATAAGCATGTTTCCCAAAATGTTGAACTATTCTTAAGTTCATAATCTTAAAGTATTTTCATGATATGCAAGCTGTAGAAAAATGTAACTTGCAGGCTCTGACAACTGAAACTGATATGACACAGTCAGCTGATCATTTCACAAGAGGAGAATCACTGCTGTGTTGGTCTTGTTCAACTGTACAAACACACAGTCCAATTGCTATAATAAAAAGGTCTTAGAGTGTGCTTTCTCTTTGTCTAACAAATCACTGTTAGCCAAGTACACAGCCAAGAGTTTTACTTGGGTCTTTTGACTACATTAGAGAGTTTAACTGGCAATGAGAAGCCTGCAACTAGCATGTTTTGTACATTAATTGCTCTTTAATTGCTCTTTGCTTTGAGACAAAAGGCACAAAAATAGATTAATTAGCCTCTTAGCTTATCAAATATGGGTAGTTCAAGCATTTTATCCGAAACAGACCCCGACACTACTGGTGTCAAGTAGCAGTGGTGGTGATGCATATAACACATGCCAAATTCTACACCAGAAGAGTCCACTGACTTGACTTGAACTAAATGAGAACAGAATGGAGCGTCCGAAGAAGAGAGTAAACGAGTTTGTGTGTACGATTGTGTGTCTGCATGCTGGCCCATGGTGTGTCATGGCCATTACCATGGAAGTCTGGAGCCCAGGGCCTGGGCTTTTTTTAAGCTTGACCTGACTGTCGCAGTCAGTCCACCACACACACTCACACACACACACACACACACACACAAACACACACACACACACACACATACCCACGTACACACTCCACCCCTGCACTCCACCAAAGGACCTCGAGGCTGCACACACACACAAGTCACCTTCAAGCGTCCACATTCGCAACCTCAGTTTGCTTTTGTGTGTCTGCGTGTCGTGTGTGTGTGTGTGTGTGTGTGTGCCTGGGTCTGATTGTTCACCATCCTCAGAGAGCGAGGGTGAGCGTGACTTCATGATCGCTGGCTGCTGATGAATCATACCAAACTTACTCTGTGTTTGCCTGATGCAAATGTCTGTTTGCTTTGTTGGTTAGCCTACTTTGGAGGACGGAGGCTGTGTGTGTCTGGATGTATGTCGTCTTGAATTATTCACTCACAATATTTGATTTTCTTGCGCCATACATTGCAAGTGTCCTTTCTTAGCTTTTGCCTCCTAGTTACTGTTTTTCAGTAAAACAGTGTAGTGGTCTTACAGCATTAAGCAGTGGCCCCATTGATGTGCTTTGTGCTATCATTTTTCAATTTGAAAGTTCTGGGGCTCAGTTCCTCTAAATATACTATATATTATGTGCTTATTATCTGCTTAGTTGGTTTGCCAATAGACAGAAGGGATAATGTTTACTTCTCTGGCAGAACAGGCTCCAAACTCAAAGTTACAATATTAAGTGTGCAAAGCAAAGACCTTGATCTCTTTTACTATAAAACTATAAATGATTACATTTTTTATACCATACATTGCGGTTATGCCTGATTTTGTACCTTGTCCAGTATATATTATAACAGCACTGCAGCTAACGACTGTTTTCATTATCAGTTATCATTTATGTTCATAGAAAATGTGATCTGATCACAATTATGTCTCCTACAAAAGGTATTTGCTATTGCAAAATAGTTGTATTTGAATATAATTTCTAGGAGGCAGGGTTGGTGTATTCTTGTATGTCTGAGTGCAGGCATTTTTATGTGTGTGTCCATGTGTGTGCGACTGTGTGAGTTGCCAGGCAGCCGAGAGCAGCAGCCGGGACCAAGGGGTCAGGAGCAGTCCTCTGGGATGCCCTGACCCCTGACCTCTATTCCATAACTCTTTGCTGCTCTGGATGACATAAAAGGAAGACACAGTCAGACCTTATAGGATGTGATTGGTCCTGCTCCGCTCTCTTAAAGCCCTCTGGAACCCTGATATTTGTCGTCAGGGGGAAAGCAGGAAATACAGATGGCGGGGGAGAACGATTTCATGGCCTGAAAATGGAGAACATCACAAGGCTTCCCACAACTGGTGTTGACATATATGTAGCAGAAGTTATTATTTTCCAGCCTCTGAGAGAGTTCTCATTTTCTCCTTCTCTCTGTTGGTCTTCCTCTCCCCTTCCATCCATCCCAGCGTATGTGTAGGAGGGATAAAGGTCGTCCTTTTGTCATCAAAACTCCAGATTAGTTTTGCCTCGGTGCATCTGACTCTCTGCTTTATCACTGTGGCCAGAGGAGCCACAAGGTTCAGCTCACCCCTCTGCAAAGTAATAACTCCTACCAGCTACTATTCCATTCTTCGCTGCTATCTCCTACACTACTATTACTACTCCATTCTGGGGTGGAGGGGGGGGGATTATTTTCATGGCACTGGCTTTATTGGGCTGTATAGTGAAGACTGACAGGAAAGCGAGGAGCAGGAGGATGTGACATGCAACATATGTCATGAGCTGCGATCAAACTGACAAAGTTCTAATAGTCGCTTCAGTCTGCTGAGGCCCAGAGCAGAGCATAAATGCGCTGCTGACAGCATGTCATAAGCCTATCTTGGTTTTATTTTAATATTTCTGCACTGATGTGGTTTTGGGGGTTCTGTAACTTGATGACTTGGGGATTTCGCTGAAAGTCAGTTTGGCTAATATTGCAGCAGACTCTAGTACAAGACAGTGAAATGAAGTACATTATTGAAATGTTTCTTCTGGCGTCGGAACACAAAACGCCTGCGAGTCAGACAGAAGAAGCTGCCAACAGGGAATGGAGATCTTCTGAGGATTACGTAAATGTGGCATGTGATTTAGACAAGTATCTGCAAGAGCATGAATACAGTGTAAGATGATTACGCTGTCAATTAGAGCATATGAATTAGCCTACACCCTCTCCACTCTCAGAGGAGTTTGTTAACCTTTCTCCCATCCATGTAAACACTGGTGGCCTCTGCCTTCAGATACAAAGGCTTGAGAGGGTCAGAGGTGGACAAAGGTCAGTCAGCAGGGTTACATCGAGGTCAATGATATTCTTCAAAAGGAGCACATTTTCAATTTTTTTTCTTTATCATATTTAAAACCTAAAAACATCAAAGTCCTCATCTCAGTTCAGAGAAATTTAATGATTAATTGCCAAAGAATTATTTTTGAAAACCTCTAATCTGTGATTGGCTCATGTTAATTGGTGCACTATCCGTTTAATCTAAAATAGCACTGTGTCCTATCACTTCATTTTTGTAGACTTGACAACAACAACAACAGAGCATATTGACTTTAGAAATGTTTTTGCTTGTAATGGCACACCATTGTTGGCTGAGGTTCGATATGGCTGGAACCAAGCAGAAGTCTGAGGGCGAGGACCTTTAGGTTTGTCAATATCCTGTCAGAGAACGGCGATAACCAAGTCCAGGCAAAAGCTAACTAGATTTAGCTTTAGAGTTATCTTTCTGGGTTACTGTTTTTAGAAGACTCAGGTGTAAATTGAGCTGTATTTTATGAAAGATTAGTTGTTTCAATTAATTGTGTATTCTGTACACATTCAGTCTCTATCAAGATCAAAATTAAACATGAGAGTTCATTCTTAACCTCAGGAATAGTAGCTTGACAAATCTACTCACTAGCTTTTTTCAGAGCTTTCACCTATATCTTTACCAGTAGATAGAATTGCCTAAATTGTTGTTACATGAAGCTTGTGGTTTATGGCGAAACAGTAGGACTTAAAGGAATAGTTCCAGATTTTCGAAATACGCTACTTTGCTCTCTTGTCAAGAGGTAGATTAGATTAATAACTCACTCGTGTCTGTGTGCTAAATATGAAACTGCCACCAACAGTTGGTTAACTTAGCACAGAGACTAGAAACAGATAGAAGCAGCAGGCCTGGCTTTGTCCAGAGTTATCACAGTACCCCTACCAGTACCTCTAAAGCTCACCGATGGAAATGTTAAATCTTGTTTGTTTAATCTGTACAAACACTGAAGTGTAAAAATGACAAGTTACAATTTTATATGGGGTTATGCACCAGACTGTTTCTTGGCCAGGCACAGTCACTCCCTGGAGTTACTGTGAGGTTGCCAGGCAACCAGTGGAGACTGCGCTAAGCTAACTGGCTGCTGACGGTTACCTGATACAGTATGTACCATACAGACATGAGAGTGTGCATTTCCAAAAATGTCAAACTATTCCTTTCATTACTCCATGACCACTGAGCAAACTCCCATCTGCTGATAAAGACCATGTGATATGGTTGAAAACTTTAATAAAATGTAGTAAGTGGACCTTAAGTTCCCAAAGTTAGTTGTTGTTCCGTACGACCAAAATACAATAACACCATCATTTAAAAGTCTTCAGTGATTAATTGGTTTTTAAAACTGTGGAAAATTATTTTCTGTTGATCAGTTTCCGTCAGTAAGTCCACTGATAACTTAAGATCTGCTCTCATTTACATATAACGTCACTGAATAGGCGGCTGTATCACTTGTGGAGTCTGAAGAAGTTTGAATGTTCACCACAGTTGCCACAGTAATTTTCAGCCTTTGTTTCCTGTCAAGAGTCTCATGGAAGCTACATTCATGGCAATAATAATAGGAACAGTCTACACTTAAGCGTACCACCAATCACCCAGTGTTCAAGAATGGTGTTGCAAATGGAGAAAGCCATTTACTCTAATTGAATAGTGTCTTTGAAAATCCATGTTATCAGGGTGCAGAGTGCAAACAGAAACAGTGTGGTGCCGGGGTTACAGTGAGAACAGAGACACACCACACAGATTACAGCTGCTTTAAACTACATTGGTCTGCACAGACACTTAGATGGAGAGTGTGCTAATAGACAGATAGTCAGAGTGTACTTAGTGTAGCCCGATGCACACACACACACACAAATGAAAGAAAAAAAACACATGCACACACTAAGCCAAATGTGGAGATGCCAAACAGAGACGAACACAAATGAAAACAAAGCATGCAAACACAAAAGAGATCCAGAGAATGAAGAAGACAGAGAGAATAGCACAGTCCCATCTGTCAAACAAATGTGAGGATGCTCTCACACACACACACAAACTCAAACGCCCCCCCCAAACACACACACAAACACACCAGGCATCATTTAGTCTGAACTTGAGCGATATCTGCCTTTGTCCTTTAGCAGTTGGTCCTGAGGGGCCGTTGTTGAAGTTGCATGAAAGTTTGTTTAGAGCTGAGCAAGTGTGTTAAGCTTTATGAGAGCCCATGGGAGACATGGTGGCACACACACACAGACACACGCACATACACACACAAACATTCATCAACTCATACACACACACACACAGGCACGAGGCTTGGGCGGCAGCTCGCGCTGGCCCCAACCAACAGTGAGGAGTTTGTTGTCATAGCAACAGTAAAATGAGATGACTTTACTGTCAGCCGTAATGTTTCATGGCCCCCTTGCCGCTATGGCAACATAACAAGGAGGAGGAAGAGGAGATGGAGAGAAAGAGAGCAACAGAGCCATCTCTGCATTCCAGTGGACTCCTACGAGGAACAATGTCACTACGATGCCCTTACTTCTTACCCAAGACAAACACACACACACACACCGTGACAGGCCTGTCAAACACATGCAAAAACACACACACAAAGACACACACACACGCACCTTGAAAAGCCTGTCAAACACCCTTTCCACCTCGCCCATCCCTTTGATTGTGCGCGCACTATTTTCAGCTACAGCGTTATCGTCACAGGGGCAATTTGAATTCATTACGCTCAATGTCAATATTGGCGCAACAACGCTGTACCTCAGACAGGTACAGCTTGTTGAATGAGCGCGTGTGCTGTCAGAGAGTGTGAGGAGTGAAAAGAGGGAAGAGAAGAAGTGGAGAGGAGATCAAAGACATTCAGCTCCGCTGAGCGTTTCCCAGCGCTGTGGAGAGAGTCGGATGGAGCAGCGGGGTGACTATAGGCTGGCCGACTATACGTGGAGCAACAGCGCAGCAGCTATACATCACAATGCTATATTTAGCTCAGTCCTTCCACTACAGCCTATCAACACTGTTAAGCAGAGTTATCTGCGCTGGTAGAAAAGTGAAAAACAGAGGCGACGGGGAGATAGGTGGAAGAGCGACAGACACAGAGGAGGGGGGAAAAAAGCAAAAAGCACCAGAATGAGAGAGGAGCCGAGTTGTTTTTCTCTGTTGCCATGGTGACACGGCGGCCAGAGCTGTAGTGAACTGACAGTTGTCACGGCACAGCGGGTTGCCATGGGTGACAGCTGTCAGTCAATCACGCAGAGTGAGGGGACAGATCGGCCGATGATCACCTTGGATTAGAGAGCGATCGCACCACACAGGGGCCAGACAGAATATATCTGGACTTAATACATGTCCTAATGGCACCGCTCTGGTGTGTGTGTGTGCGTGCGTGCACGTGCACGTTCTCATATGTGTGTGTTCATCCATGTGTGCTTGTGTGTGCATGCTATTAGTTTTGTAACCTTTTCGTGCCCCTGTCTGTTTATGTTTGTGCATCTGTGCTTTTTTGCCAGAATTTGTGTGTGCATGCAAATTTAGGTTGGCGCCTTCACTTGCATGTGTCTCTGTGCGTGTGTGTGAGAGGGAGAGAGCACGTGTGCATCCCAGCGAGGGTGTGTGTATGTGTGTCCAGACTCTGAAACATGTTCACAGGGTGAGTGGAGCAGATTACATTTTGCTGTAGCTGCTGCCTGGGTCCTTCCCACAGCTGTCTGCGCTAGAGGACAATCAAAGGCCTGAATGTGAGCCTTCTGATTGTGGTGTGATACTCAGGGCCGTTCCCCTTCAATTACCACGCTGCATCTAACGAGCACAGCACTGCTCTTATGTTAGGAGAATAATAGTTTGATTAGGCTGCAGATGGATTTGAATTCACACTCTTAATTTGTTTCTTTCCTTTCTTTGCAAATGTCCTGATCATCTCTGGTCACAGATACCCTGCTGTGGAACTAAGTCCAGCAGTTTATTTTTTACTCCTTCATAACTTCCAATTTAGACAATTAAAATTTCTCCTGCTGTCGAGATGTTAAAGCACCACAATCACTTCTGTGACCCTGTTACTATTAGACCTCTAACAGCATTCATATGTTATGACAGCAACCCCATGTAATGTCAATACTTTGCTGGTATGCTAGTAATTAGAGGGTAGTTGTACAAGGCAAGATTTCCTCAACCAATGAAGCACTAAATTTGCCATCCCAGTCAGACATAGACAGAAAGCCCCAGAGAAAAATGATGATGTATACTTTTCCCCTCAGATCTAACGCAGCCTAATTCAGAATGTGGTCAAAATCTTGCTGCGTGCCTCCCTTTGGCCTTTAACAAAAAATGAAGGCTTTATGTGAGAAGCCAACAGAATTTCACAAGCTGACCTTGTTTCTTCTCTCTCTTTCCCTTTTCTCTTTCTCTGCTCTTCTCTTTCGATGCCTTCCTCCCCCTCTCTCTGTCTCCTCTCCTCTCTCTGCTGTCTCCCTCTCCAGGAGTGAGCCCTGGGCTGGATGGGACCCACCATGCCCCCCAGTAAGAAGGCCCAGAGCCTCAGTAGTGGAGCCAGTGCCTCGCAGGGCATGAGCCCGCCGTACCGGCAGGGGGACGCCGCCACGGCAGCATCTGAGGCTGAGGCGGCTGACCTCTCCCTGTCCCTGTCTGCCTCCTTCTCCAAGGCTGAGGACGAGGAGCTCACCAGCCTCTCCTGGCTCCACGAGAGCACGGACCTCCTCAACAGCTTCAGCCACTCAGGGCTGCGTCTCTCTCCCCTACCAGGACCCTGGCCGGTAGCACCCACGCTCGCCCTCCTCCTCGTCTCCCTCCCCAGACGACCCCCTGCTCGGTGATGCACACTCGGCGTACGACTTGGCGGCGGGGGCTAACCGATAACCGCCGTATTCCTGCAGCTGCCTGATCTTCATGGCCATTGAGGATGCGCCAAACAAGCTGCTGCCAGGATATCTACGGCTGGATCCTGGAGCACTTCCCATACTTTGCAAATGCCCCCACAGGATGGAAGAACTCAGTACGCCACAATCTGTCGCTCAACAAGTGCTTCAAGAAGGTGGATAAAGACAGAACCAGGCAAGGGTCCAACGATTGTAAACTACTTGCGAACTACCACTTGCTGAGGAACGATGACTTACTGATGCATTTAGAACTATGGCTTGTTTTGTTGAATGAAAAACAAGGGTTGTAGAGGGTTGCTTATCTTCTATAAACTAAGACTGCAACCTTCCTTCGCCTAATTGTCCTCAGAGAATCAAGGGCAGAATGCTGTTAGCACCCTTTATATTTCTGGATTTTGCCAGCTACAATCAATTAATGCTGATTTTGTATTGTTTTTAGCAATAGAGATAGTGAGCAAATAGTCTTTTTTGCCATCAGACAAATTAAGTGTCTTCAGCAAAACCATCTAGTACACATGTGGCAAACTCAAGGCCGCGGGCCACATCCGACGGTGTGCAATTATATCTGGCCAGCGAGATCATTTTATTACTGTCATTAGTGGCCCGGCGATATGAAGCATGATAACACAATAAACTTCTGAATCCCATAATGCAAGCGCTTCAATAAGTTGCCTTCGAGCGCTTCTCGTTAATCAAGTGCGCAATCAAATCTTTGCTGATAAACTGAAGCACTGCGCACTGAGTTAAGCATGGCCTTTGGTGACTGGAAGCGCAAAAAAGAATTTCGAATTAGCGCAACCCATTTTGCCGTCGACGTGGAAACTGCACCTGTGCGGAATTCAGGGTGGAGCTGATTGAGCTGCAGTGTAATGGGACACTAAAAAGGCCAATGGGACACTGCAGGGCCCGCTGATTCACTCCATTCCCGCCAGCAATGCCCCAGCTCGTCACATGCGGCTCGAACCTTGTGCATGTTTGGTAGCACCTTATCTGTGTGACTCTTCTCAGTGATGAAGACTAACAAAACAGCACACTGATAAAGCACCTGCAGTCCGTACAGAGAATCTCACAACACAGGACCTCACAAACCTTAAAGAACTTGTTACTTAAAAAGATGCCAAGCATCCAGCTCTGATAAGAATGACATAAAAGCAAAAGAAATTCAAATGTTTTGATTTGTTATTTTAACGTTACATAAAGCGCAAGCATGTCTGGTATTTATTTTTCAGGTGTTTTTAGTTTAAGTTTAAGTTTATTTATTCGGAATAATATTCCTTTTTATTCATTATGTTCAAAAACATTTGTTTTTAGTATGTTCAATAAATGTTTTTCCTGTTCGGCCCGCGACCTAAACTGTGTTTTGAATTTTGGCCCCCTGTGCAATTGAGTTTGACACCCCTGATCTAGTATTAGCTAACTATTCTTGTTGTGCTAGCCACATTAGCTGTTATGCACTGACCAATAATCAAAGTTAGCAGACTGGAAACTATAGTTCAAATGTCTCAGTTATACTTATAAACTTTAAATCTCAGAATGTATCCACAAAGTCTTGAACATTTGGGGACAAACAGTATCTTGTTTTGTTAATATGTGAAACCAGTTAACATTAGCCAACATTAACTCAGCAGCTAAAGTGGAGATTACATAGCAGTGGCTTGCTCTGTCAGTATGTCAAATAACATTAGCCAACGTTAGCTCAGCAGCAAAGAGGAGACTATAGCAGTCATCATTAAATTGAAATTATTTTTGTGAATGTAGTATACATATCACCTTTTGTATGTATGATTTAAAATAATATTTTGATTAATTGTTCAGCCCTAGTTTTTGGGTGCACAGTTTTTACAATATCGTTCATGTCCTCCTTTGATGGAACAGTGAGCCTCAAGAAAAGCAACTAACTGGCCCATTGACCCCCTCCCAGACAATACTGGCTCAAAAAGCGACTCAGCCATTGGAAATTCCCAGCCCTACTTCAAACCAATGCAGGGTTTTTTTTTTAAATCAGTCCTCATCAGTCATATTCTGAATTCCTACAGGTAAAATAATACTGCAGCCACATGCTAAATACAGACCCATTATTCACTCTATCATGTGTGGTTATAAGTTATTTCACAGCCAGACAGTTATCAGCAGTTTGCAGGCATATCCAACTTGAAGTCAAACATATTCTGTATTTTGTCTACAGCTGTACCAGATTCGGCCTTATCAATAGTTGATGATCTCTGCTTTCATAGTTCTCTTTCACTCTGACATTCTGCGCTTCTCCAGTGGGAACAGCATTTCGCTTTTGATTTAAGTCTTGATACAGTCTTTTATACCGGCTTTCCCATCCAGATTTTACTCCATTAAAGACTCTGGGTAAACGGGGAATGAATCCCTCACTCAATTAGTGCTAAATTAATACTGGAGGATTTAATAACACAGATGCCAGCAGACTTTAGATTTCATCTTGCCCGAGGGTGTTGGGGGTGGGGGACAAACAGCGAGGATCAATGCTAGCTTTGCGTGTTTAGCTGATTGAGATTGTGCTAGAGGATATGGGAGCTCTTTATGCTTTCCTTGACCAGCGTGTGAACCTGAACTCTTCCTTGTGAGTGAGGTCTGTGCGTGTGTGTAAGAACAAAATGGATGAAAGATGAAGAGGACATGGTGTGTGTGTGTAAATTATGTGTAGAAATTGTGCATTATCACCACGCTATGTTGTCATCTGGCCCTTGACTACAATGGCACAGAGTTTCCTCTTGTATATATTATCTCCATAGTAACTAGGGCGTAGTTGACAGGAAGTAGCGCTGTTGCTGTAGTAACGGGAAAAACTGATTTGGCTTTACTGACTTAGGTGCGTGTGTTAGCATGTGTGTGTGTGTGCCCTCTCTCTGTGAGTGTGTGTGTGTGTGTTGTGCATGTGTATGAGCTTCAGATGGGCACTGAGGTGCTGAGTGGGGGAGAATGAGTGGATGTCCTCATCTTGTGTTATATGCACATATGTGCTTGTATGTGCTTGTGTGTGTGCGTGCATGTGTGTGTGTGGAGCAGCATGTGTAGAGGTGATTTTGGCAAGGACAGGCTGTCTTGTCTTCCTGTCACTGCACACCGTTTAAGACAGCACGCTAATTAACCCTTCAAACCCTCTCCTGCACGCGCACTCACACACACTTCCAAACACACACAGGGCATGTCTGACACACAAACAAACAAGCGCACACACATACGCACACTTGCAAGCACGCATGAATGCTTTAAAGGACTCACACATACACACACGAGCGCTGTGTCAGTGTAGAAATGAGGGCACATCTCTGCAGACTCCTACTCTACCTGCCAAGAGCCGTGCTTTATCTGAAGCTGCAATTGCAGAATCTCTGTAATTTTAGTCAGACTCCACCATTCAAAGCTTTTCACTGAGAATATCTGCATGTGAATACTCCTTTTTTCTCCCTGCTTTGCTTTTTCTTTACCTGTTTATGTCTTTTTGAATTGAGCATGCAATTAAAGGGTCTCAGATATTTTTCTTTATGTTGCATTATGTTTTACTCATTGTTCGCTGAGAGAAAGAAGAAAGACGGGGATTTGTTGAAGGAGGCCGGTTATCACAGAAGGGATAGACAGATATAGGAACACAGAAGGAGGGGGAAAAGGGAGAATCGGGGAGACATGGCTTACTGTGAACGCACCAAATCATATTTCCATCAATTTACAGAGGTGGAGATTAATATGACAGTGGCCTATTTGTTCCAGGACTGACTCTATTTCTGGGTCATCCAGGCAGATGACAAGATGGGGATTAGTTTAGAATAAGCTTGCTGCTCCATGTGTATGTGTGTGTGTGTGTGTGTGTGTGTGTGTGCCCACGTGTCAGTCTTGCGTGTGGGAGTGCAAACTTGTGAGAGAGAGCGTGAGAGAGTGAGAGTCCCACGGTTGCCATGGCTTTGTTTACAAACAGGATTCTTGACTGTGCTGAATGACATGCCTTAATGACAAGTGTTGTTGCCCTCAGACTTCTGGATCATAGCTGAAGATCAGTGTTGTAACAGCAACAACACACACATGAACACACACACTCAGCGATATATATCTCTCAAAGCCTCTTATGAAATCACAGCAGAGAGAACAGGCAGTTTTGTAATCTAAGACTCCCTATGAAGTCTCTCGGTGTTGCACTTAAGTGTGTCACCTCTAACTTAACCTTGCCCTGTTCAGATGAGAGGCGTCCTTGATTCCTTTGCGTTTTAACTTGGCCCACTATGAGCTGTGGCGCCTGGGGCGACCTAAGATTGTCTGCTTGCGGTGGTTCGTTGACGTTCGTTCATGGGCAGGTTATTTCAGGCACAAACATTTCCCCTGCTGTATGCAAAAAAAAAGAAAAGATTTTATGTATTTTTTCGAAAATTACAAAAAAATGTATGAGATTTTTTAAGTATTGACATGGAAGAACACTCTCATGTTATCAACAAAAAGACCAATCTTAAATCTCTTTTTTTTTTTAAACAAAACTCCCAGTGCATTAGCTGTGTCTTACCAAAGGCATGCATCATTTATGAGTGAAAAACACTATTAAAACATAGTAATATTCAGCCACAATGAGCATCTCTGCATTGGTAAGTTTTTTTAAACAATTTTTTTATTGGTCAATGACTCAAATTCCTATGTGAACTCACTCAAAGTGACAAACCTACAGAGTGTGTTACCACCCCATTCTGCATTTCCCCTCAGCTCTAGCGAGCATTTTAGCATCTTTGTGATGTTTGATGTTTTGGTTCTGTCTCACTGCTCTCATCAACTCTATTTGCAGGGATTTTTTTTAAGAGAAGGGACTAGGATAACCACCTGTCTGCTATCCACTCACAAATCAGCAGACAAAAACTTAGCAACTGGTCAGTGAACACAGTAGTGAATTGACAGTGACCAAAACAGACCTAACTGGAGGGAAACACAATTCCAAATAAATGCTAATGTTGCTTCGTATTTGCTGGATAGTTGTTTGCTAACATGTTAGCCATATCAACTTTGTAAGATGATAAAATGTTAATGTGTTTGCAGCTTCTTCTGCTGCTTTAATAAGCTGTTATAAGCTGATACAGTACATGGCTAGTACTGTTTTTAAATCTTTTCTTATCTTGTTTAAAACTTGTCTTTCTGTGGAATATATTTGTTTTTGTCACTGTGAGTCATGAATATAAAGACAAGTCGTGACATACCGTATGCAGCCTAAGGGGAGCATTTTAAAGATCTGTAAGACTGGTACCTGGTGGTGCTCTTTCACGGTTGGAAATATGATGCCACTGTGATAAGCCAAGAACCAAAACCCAAATGACCTCACTGAAATTAATTGCTAAGTGACAGCATATCATAGATGCTTTGGGGGTTGCTTACATTGGACTAGGCCCAGTTCGTGCTTCTCGTGTAATCTGTGTTTTTACATTTAAGACTTTTGCTTTCGAATCACAGATAGAAGCCATTGTTTGATTAAAAAGGAATAGACTTACACCTTTTGTAATCAGTAAAAAAAAATACTGTACACCAGATGGGACATGTTTCAGCAGTAAGTGTTGGCAAATAATCTGCCAAGTGTTTTTTTTTTTTTTTTTTAAGTTTGCCATGTAATATCCTTTGAGGAAAACAGAACCTTATCTGTGACTCGAAGCAAAAACTGGGGCAAGCTTTGGGCTAAATTAAAACCACGTGGAAAACAGGTTTGTGGAAGAAAAGTCAATTCTTAACACCTGTAGGAGAAATTTCCACATATTAGCCTGCTGAGTTTTTCTATGCGTAGCCTGTTGCCTGAGCAACATGCAACTTTTTTACCCAACAGGCCCTCTTTGTCCTTGAGCCTCTTTGTTGTTAAATGGCCTTCAACGAGAACAGAACTAACATGTGTCAAGCAACTTTATCAGGAGAAATGTCCCTCCTCTTCTTCTTCTCCCCTCCCTCTGCCTCTCCTCTCTTCAAAACCTCTGTGTTCCTCTCACTGTTAGAGCATCCTCTGCTATAATTCTTGTCTCTCTGTGTGCGTATTAAGGGTTCTACTTTATTTCTCAACAACAACAACAACAGACCTCAAGTTATTTTTCTTCATCTGTATTAAATATATTGAATATTGTTCAGACATGTATCTGGTCCACACTGCACTAGTCGTACAGTATACTATATTATTAATCCTGTTTATGTGTATATATTCAGTAAGTAATGATGGATACTTGTATCACAGTGGGTTAATCAGGCTTAAACACAGCTAGGGTTAATGCTTTTACACTGAATGTGGATGTCTATCATGAAATTATATGCAGTCACAATACTTTAGATTGGTAGTATAGGTTAAGTCATATTTCACATAAAAATGTAATGGACAGGAAAGCCTCTTACGCTAATGCCTCGCATGTTTCTCTGTGTGGAGAGAGGCAGCTCTGTGCTCTCTGTGCATCTACATATTTTTTAATCTCATCCGATTACTGAGTGGAAAACAAAATTTACTTTCTCCTCTCATAATAGCCAATATGAACTGCTGAAGTATGTCTCTACAGTATCTGCCATTATGAAAGATAATTAATCAGTTTAAAGCTGTAGATTCACTGGTGGACATAGATAATATGTAGCTGCACTATAGCAGCTGTTATAATGAAGCAGTGGATTGAGGAGTTAAAGAATATTTTTTTTATTGTAACAGGCACTAGGGATGGCAATGTTGGTCAGTTGGTGGGTCCACCACTTCCATCCGGACTGAAATATGTAAAATGACTATTTGATGAATTGCTGTGACATTTGGTACAGACATTCATGACTCCCAGAGGATGAATCCTACTGACTCTGGTGATCTGCTTACTTTTCCTCTATTGCCACCACGTCTTTTTTTTTTTTTTTTTTTTTTTGTGAAAAGTCTCAACAACTATCAGATGGATTACAATGAAATGTGGTGCAGAAATTCCTATTCTCCATAGGATGAATTGCAATAACTTTGGCACTTTTCATCTGGTTCCATCAGGTAACAATGAAATAAATGTGAAATATTTCCAGCCGTATTCTTTAAATATAAATAAAATTTATTACATTTACAAAGTACATAGGTAAAGTTTAGTATTACCAATATAAACTCGTAGTTTTGCCTTCTGTGTATAGTCCAGATTTTTAGTCATGATATACTGCATCTGTGGTGTTCTGTATGATAAGTAGGCATCCTTTCAGCATTAATGGTTAATGTATATGTGAGAAGATAATATTTCAGTCAGGAATCCAGTAGCAGTAATGTAGTGCTACTAGCGGGGTCAGTGGCAGCAGGACTTAATATCTCCCATTTCCAAGGGAGACCAGCCCCCACGGCTTATATAACACAGGAAACAGATGTTGGCAACACACAATCATTTCTCCCTCCCTGTCTCTCTCTCTGTCTTTCTCTCTCTCTCTCCCTGCATTTGTGTCCTCTTTCTTCCTCTTTTGTCTTTTACTCACACTATGACATGTCCCAAGCAAGTCGCAGTATGTATGCTTTCTCCATCATGAAGATACCTGCCCAGAATTCCACAGTGGCAGATAAAAACTGCTGCTTTTTGAATCAAAACTACTACAAACCAGTGTAGTGACACAGATACATATAATTAAATCCATTTCTTTTAAGGGTAATATTGCTTCAATTTGCAATTTCAAGTCTAATGCAGTGCCCCGTCACTGTTGGTTTCACACTCAGAGATATCTCTCAAAGAGGTTAATGTTTCGAGTTGTGGATTATTTGTGGTGTAATCCCTCTCTTCAGCTGCAAACACCGCGGTGATGTGAATATTTTCCAGCATATAGATGCAACAGAAATAAACACATCATCCAGAAAGTAGTGCTTATCTCAGGGTAGTGAGGGGAAGATCACAAACACAGTTTCAGGTGAATGCCCGAGACTGCAGTCCTCCATTCACTTGCGTTGCTGCTTTAAGATCCACCCTTATGGAAGTTCTCTATTTTTAAAATCTGTGTCATACTCTATCAAACTTGAACCCCCCTTAAGAAAACTTAAAAACTCATCTCTGACCTCAAGTACTTTGTGATAATCGATTTTGAGACATGCTGCCTTTTTCTCAACTTTGCGAATTTGTCAGAAAACGAAAAGTCCATTTCACCTCCTCTTGCTTCCAAGCCCAGATGATGCCTGTTGCTAAGGCGACTGCTATAACCCAGGTGTGACAGACCTTCCTGTGAGCTGCGCCTCTGTGATTGGCCTGTCGACGGGAGTGGGGTGGTGGGGGGTCGGAGGTGAGGAGGTGGTGCCTACAGATTGAGGGTTTTGATTGGCTGGCTGGTTGGCAGAGGCAGGGCCCCGCAGACAGAGATTCTGTAGAGAGCATTGATTTAATCGGGTTGGCAAGCAGGTTAGACAGTAGGTTACCGATACAATAATACCACACATTAATTTCTTACACATATACAA
Organism: Lates japonicus; assembly: GCA_033238685.1. Classification (NCBI taxonomy): domain Eukaryota; kingdom Metazoa; phylum Chordata; class Actinopteri; family Centropomidae; genus Lates; species Lates japonicus. Next base: position 19,833 of record BRZM01003272.1, on the reverse strand, counting down.
ACGGCCATGGGCTGAGGTAAGGGGAAATTTGGGCCCAGTGGGGGGTCACCTCCTGGGGAGCCGATTGTATGTGTGTACATCAAGGCCTCCAGGAGAGGCGCTGGTAATAGAAGCACTCCCAGGAGCAGACCACGCCGGTAATATCACACTCCCTAGGAACCGACACACTCACCATTCACACACACACACACACACACAATATTATTGCCATTATTAATATTAGGAGCAAAACACTGTACATATGGCCTGTGTTCAACATGAATGACATACTAATGCAAAGATCCAAACAGGGGGGACACAAATCAACAGTGCACACACATGCTATTAGCTTCTTGCATTCTTACAAGGTCAGATGATGTAGTGAGTGGTAGCACAGTTTTTGACTGATTCCCTGGATATCACAGGATCAGGAGACACACTTAGAGAGTACACACACAGGCTGTGGATGATAATCTTTCATCAGAAATTATACAAGTTGAATTGTCATTTATTATTCCAAGGACTCTATAAAACAGAAAAAATCAGATATCAGACATGAATGTGGGGGTTAATTTAATCCAATTTTCTGAAGCCTGCAGCAGGATATGTATTGCAGCATCAGATGTCAATGCATTTTAATATTCTGTCTTCACTGTTTCACTGACAGTAATGTCCCTGGTTTATTAAATAACATTTCAGGTGATTTAATTCAAAAATTTGGTTGGAACAGAGCTCTTGCTGTAGTCAGTACAACACATTAAACAAAGTCTCTTTACTTTGAGCTTATTGTAACATAGTTCAGTGTAATGTATTAGTTCTTAACTGCTTCAAGTTTAGTTTTGGACGCTAGTAATAAATAGAAATAAAAAACACCTCAGTTTTACTTACTTACTTAGCTATTTAGCAATTTCTTCTGACTTAAAAATACTCTCAAATTAGCTTGATTAAGCTTTCCGAGGTTAAATGGCAGCAGTACAGAGACAGCTGCGGTGCACTACTTTTTATTAGCCACTACTTGCAGCTGCTGCTTTCTTCTCAGGTGTTATCACCAAGTGTAGTTTTGATGGGGTGTTACTAGGATGCTTTAATTCCTCAGGGGTGCAATGTCCTATTATTTCATCTTTATTTTTATACCAGAAATATATAGATTGTCGTCTGTTGTGTCAGTTGCTGCTGGAAAAGTTGGGTTTCACACTGATAACATAAACTAACTAATAATAGACTTTTGAAGAACAATGGATCAGATGAAGGACAAATCCCTGTCTCTGATTGGCTGTGTCTTGTCATCACGAGATCACTTAAGAGCTTGTCACTCTTACTGTGCCATAAGTGGGATTAAGTTGTTAAATGTTTTACTCCTAAACTGACTCTTTTCCACATTCTTAAGTGTATTTCTCAGATGTTTGATGCCTGCCCTCTAAGAGGTGGCAAAATAAATCTGAGTGATCACAGGATAATTATCATGATGCGAAAGCACTTTGACAGGGGATACCTTCCAGGTAGGAAATAGTTCCAGAGAACACTGGACTCAGGAAGGCCTGTGGATGATCTGTTATTTTTGTAGTATAATTTTTTTTATCACAAAGAAAATGCCATTCACCTCTGTTTAATCTTAAAGAATGGACTTAAGTTTGCATGCCTAGCAGAAGAAGATATGTTTGTTTATACAATTTGGTGAACTGACCCTTCAAAGTGGTCACAAGCCAAAATGCTATGAACCACTGATGTAACGGAAACATTCAAGCGTGCTTTTCTCATCCACTTTAACACAAAATGCTCCTCAGGTTTGAGAATTTGTCTCTCAGATGCACATCTCTGGCACATCTGACATTTCCCTCTTAATAGATTCCTTGCAGTGTGTGCAGAAATCAGAAGCCTGCAGTCATGACATCTCCCCACCCTGTAGCCTGTACCTGTAACATATCACAGAGCACTACAAAGTGAGCTGAACACGAGGCAGGACGGCTTTAATTTTATATTTACTTCTCTCCCTCTCTCCCTTTCCCTCTTCCTGCCATTCTCGGTCTTCGCCGTACACAAACTCCAGATTTTGCCTCGTTCAGATGACAAGGCAGATGAAAGCACGGAGGAGGCTGTGAGAGATAGAGATAGGGAGTGTATTTTCATGGCAACCCATCTGAGATCCCTCCCCTCTCTATAATCTATAGGCTGGTTTTACTCAGATTGGGGGCCGACAGCTTCATTAGGTGAGGGGGGGAGCTGCTTTGATCTAAAAATACACACCATCATTGCCTCTGGAGTGGAAAAAGTTAAAGAGTTTCCCTGTGTCTTAATCAGAAAGAAGATGATTTTTTTGTGGAGAGAGTCAGAGGATTGGAAAATATTGAGCGAGGTGGCATTGAAGATGCATTAATTCTCATTCCTCCAAGTGTTATCTTCCATGGGAATACAGGAATGTTTGTGCGGCTGATGTGAGTTTTTTTGTTGTTGTTGTTTTTGAGGGGGGAGGGAGGCAGTAATCTATCAGTGTTTGAGCCAGTAGATGCACAGAATGTCATTTTTCCTTTTTTATCTCAGTGGGAATGCAGCATTGCTGTGTGTGTACAGGTGGTTTGGTAAATAAGAGTCCAGCACAAGGTCTGGACTTTGAGCCTGTGTTTGGGCTTCTGGACTTGTTGGCTCAGGTCAGTGTGCTGTGCTGTGTTTGTGATGTGCTTTGAGGGGGCCCGATAGCACTTTCAATAACATCTCTCTCATCTCTCTCTCCCTGTGTCCGCCCCTCCCTCACTTTCTACCTCTTTCTTTCTGTCTTTCTTTCTTTCAGAGCATAGGTAAAGGCTCTCTGTGGTCCATAGATCCAGAGTATAGGCACAATCTGATCCAGGCACTGAAGAAGACGCCGTACCATCCCTACTCGCCCGGCCTGGCCACCCCCTCCACCTCTCCACCCACCCTGCCTCAGACATTTCACCACAGGTAAGAAGGATTAGCTGTTGGCTGATTGATTGATTAGTTTATGTGACATATGTGATTTACGTAATTTATTGCTTAATCACTTTGCTTAATTTGATTGGATAATTCTTCTTGGTTAATTTAATAAACCCATTCCCTGGTAGAGCAGGGTGATAGATATACACACATACATATACACACGCATTGTACATATACTTGGAAAGAGTACATTGCTGGCTCCTTGCTGTCCTCCCACTCTTGGTGACCCATATTAACAGATTCATTCTGAGGTTATACTTGTGAGTGATTTAAAAGAATTTATTTCATTCACCAGTTTTCTTGTACTGGGTTGAAATTCACCTGTCGTACCAACAATCTGCAAATTTTTAAAATGTTATGATTTTATTGACATATTTTGTCACAGCAACTTATACATTACAGCAGTTGTTAGGAAACTTTTCTCACTGTGACAGCTGCCTCGGGGTGTTGTTACCGGTCTCTGTCCGCCATCATCCTCTGTTGCACCCAACAATGTAACACGACCTACCTAGGCCGTAATATTCTGCTGTCAATCTCTGTGACTGTCACATCCCGCTGACCGCCTCCCATCTAAGTCACTGACAGCTTTGCTTTGGAAAGAGTTTTTTTAGCCTCTAACTTCATGTCAAACTATTCCCGCTTTATTTCTGTCATAGCAGCTGTACCATTCATGTTTTCCACTACTACACACACTGTTGAATTTGTTATGTTCTCCTGAGCTGACTTCTGAAGGCAGGACTTGAAGTTTCCTTTACTCTTTGTTATTTTATCTAAACTTTCCCACTAGCGGAGCAGAACAGGTAGCTAATGATTATGCTAATGATCAAATCTCACCAACCCTCGCTCACCTGATGAACAGGTGGCAGGTTGAAATGAGCAACTTCCAACAAGTTTGTGCAGTTGAGAGAGTTTGATGAGTGTGACTTAGAACACTTGTACAAACAAGCTTCACAATAAAAAGTAGAAAAAAGAAGTTTAGAATAAACACTCCTAACAAAATTGTTATGTCATGAGGGCCTTATATTTGATCAATCAGTTAGTCAGTTAAAATAAGATGAATGGGCAACAATTTAGATGATTAATTGTGAAGTCTGTTACCAAGCAAAAACATAGTTCCAGCTTTTCAAATGTTATGTTTTTCAATTTTTTTCTATTTAACAAAAAATCTGATTATTGCCACTTTCATTGTAATATTTGATACTGATTCTTAAAATGTCTGTGAAGACTCTTAGTCACGCAGGTCATGGTTATCCAAGGAAAGTTGAATCAAGGGCAAGTGGACTTGGCTGTAGATACTTGAAGACGTTAAAGAAAGAGAAGTCAAGAACTGACTCCAGTTTCCCTCGATTCAAACTTTTTATAGATGAGTCTTAAGATGAAGATCAGTCTGTCAATCTTTGCCTTTCATACACTTTGTTGCCTGTTTTAGTCTGCAATTTTCTAACAGGGAAATGGGTTTAAAATTGTTGCTTACTTGTGGAATAAAAAAAAATTCAAGTTCCCAGGATAAATTCTGAGAAGCCCTCTTGTGTTTATATGTTTTTATGCAGCGCTGGTGCTTGTTTGATGTTAGTGTATCTGAAAGGTTCAAATCAAAACAAATCAGATCGGGAGTTTCCTAATTAAAATTTAATGAAGTAGGAAAATCTGTACAACTATTCAGCCTTTTATATTTTGTAAATTGTACATTTGTGGGTTTTAGACTCTTGGTATGAAAAAAAGTTGACTCTATTACTATTTTCTGATGTTTTTTACACTGAACAATTAATCAAAAACATATAAATAATAAAAATAAATCAATAATTAAAAAAAAGCATTTGTTAGTTGCAGCCATGAGGAACATAGAACATAAAATATATCACTCCTCCTCCACTATCTCTCTACTCTCTCCACCCACCTGCCCCAGGCGTTATACAGCTGACCCGCCCCATCCTTCCTTTAAATCTTTTTTTTCTCATGCAACAACACTCCCACCCCTCCTCCTATCTCCCTCCCCCTCAGGCACATCACAGGTAAAAGTGTTGGTTGGTTGCCTTTTTTCCCCTCCACATGTTCACTCCCTCACCTTCTCCTCGTCCATGCCCCTGTTTTGCCTTTCCTCCAGCTCCCTAACGCTCCTCTGTTCCACTCCTCTCACTCTCTTGTCCCCTCTTTTAATACCTCACACACCCTCGCACTCATCCTCAGGCATACATTACAACTAGTGGGGCACCCAGTACTCCGTCTTCTTTATTTATCCCTGCTGTGATTTATTCCCACTCTCTCTCCACCACTTTATCATTCAATTAAATCCTCTTTTGTCTACATTCACTTCATTCTCCACCCCCTTCACAGCCTCACACGTGCACACACACACACACACACACACCTCTCTGCTCCACTCCACACCACAGCAACATCCACCTGCGTTGTTTCCTCCACATTCCTCTCCTCCCCTGACCTCTCCTCCACCCTCCATCCTCCTCCTTTGCTAGCATCTTGGTTTCCGGCTCTTTTGCCCTTCCCTGTGGATATGTCAGCGAGAGGTACTATTAGTCGTCTTTTTTTCCCCTCTCTTCTGCTTGTTCTATTTCTCTCTCTCTCCGTCTCTCTCATTCTCTCTCTCTTTCTCTCTATGAATACCCCACCACCACCACCATCGCTGCCGCCGCCTCCTCCCCTCCACCCCGCTCCCCAGTTGATCCGGGCAGGTTGGCTTGCAGAGCCAGCGGACTGTGTAAGACAGAATAATTGGTTCACCATAAAATGTAAAAGTGTCATTTTGAACAATGAGGTATGGGGAAGTGGAACAAATTGGAGGCCGGATTCGGAACATGAGGGGGGGTGGGGGGTGGGAAGGAAGGGTGCAGTGAGGAGAGTATGGGGGGAGTGAGGGGAGGAGGAGTGGGAGAGAAGGGAGGTTGTTCATTTGCATTGTGACACACAGTGGGAAATGAGAGAGTAAGTGAGGAGAGTCCATTTGTTGGTTAGAGTGGAGCAGAGGTCCCTTGTGATACAGCACCTGAGGAGCATGCATTGCCTGTGTTTGTGTACAGCATGTACTTGTGTGTGTGTGTGTGTGTTGTATATTACCTTCCCAGCTGCAACTAACATTTTTTTTCATCATCAGTTAATCCAGTTCCTCTCTTGATTTATTGATTAATTATTCAGTCGAAAACATGGCATAAAATAATGAAGAATGTCCTTCAAAGTTTCCCAAAGTTTCCCAAGAGTGGCATCTTCAAATATCTTGTCTCCTCACAGAGAATGGTGGCCATTTTTGCTCGAAAAAAATACACATGAAATTAATAATTGTTCAGATCAGAATAGTTGATTCTGACATTTTAAGACTGAAAACCTGCTTGAAATAGAAAAATCCATCATAACAGATCTTTTGTTGCCTTTCTTGTCAAAAAGATATTTTTGCTGCTATGAGCGGGGATCAGGTGCAGTACACTTCAGCATCAAACACTTGAGAATGAGCTGGTGAACAACAAACTTTAATGCAAGAAATGACTAGATTATTAGCATTAGCCTTTTCATAACTTTCATTTGTCCATGCCAAAGCAATGCTTCTTGACTCTCAGATGTCGGAGCATCCTTAAATCCTTGAAAAGAAGAGCTTTAAAAATATCACTGCTTTCAGCTACAACTTTTACAAAACATATAAAGGCTTCTAAATGTCACCAATGATTGAATAGCAAACATCTTTCAAATCTCTCTGGGTTGACTTTTTATATCATCCTTAAATTAATGGAAAACAGCAGCTGCATGGAAGGTAGAAAATCAATCCAAGAATTTATAGTGTGCTTTAGAAGCTGGCCAGCAGCAATGTAAAGTACATGCACAGCATGTACAGTATGCACAATTTGTTGCTAATGGGCTGCAACACGAATACCACTTGTATGGTCCTTTAGCAACAATGTGCTGCTGGCCCATTATACAGTAATGCTCCTGGACCCACATCCTGAAGTTTCCAAAGATATCAAATATGTCAGTCTTAATAAGCAAAACATGTTGAAGACTATCCACAAGAATCCTGTGATTTTTTTCCATTTGATCCAACAGTGCAGCAATAAAAATACATTGGTGTTGGAACAAGCAGATACAGAACAGATACGTGATAATGTCCTACAGTGTGGAAGGAATTTAAAGGCACTTTATATTACACTTTAAAGCACTATGTGATAACTAAGGTCAGACTTTGTAGCTGCAATCAGTTACAGTTTTTATGATATTCAACAGTACAAGCCTGGAGGTTTCAGATCACCATTGGTCAAAAAATATAGGAAGAATGGCTCAAATGTTCATTTGTGTCTGTGGAAATAGTTGTTTGAAAAAAGAAATCCCCTCTCAGTTATTACACGTCATATTTCTTAATCATAGTTCATAGTTGTCATGGAGATGGATATGTTGACATGTAAATATTTGTACTTTTTGGATGAACAAAGAAAACTCCATTCACTAATGAAGACTATGTGATCCAGTTAGGGGGGGTCTGTTCATTAAAAACACATCACTTTCAATTATGCCACAGTATACTGTTCTTTACCCTGTGAGTCAGAACAGCCAGTTCAGTTAGGCTAAATTCTTTGTGCGGAACCTTTACATATAAATGAAATGTCTATCACATTCAAGCCCATGCCAAATGAGTTCACACAATGCCTATCAGTGCCAGGTAAATCTCTCTGTATTCCGCAGTATACGGCTGTTTTAAATGTGGTATCTGTGGCAACATTCTTGCGCCGGCGCACATCAACCAGCAGTGACTGGTTTGTCAGAGCTGAAGAGGGGAGCAACCTTAGTGACAGAGACAGGGTAAACTACAAGAACTAGGAGCATGGCAGAGCGGAAAAACCTAGGACTTGTCCAAAAAAAGTTTCTGATGCTCCAGGATATGTGAGGACAAACTAATTGTCATTGCCAGAAGGGGGAGACAAAAGTTCTGCGGTGCAGGTTTACGCTTAAAAACTTTTACATTTTCAAACGTAACACCAAGTCATCACATAGAGCCTTAATGTTATTATCAAGATTATTTTTTGATACTGTAAAGTTAGACATGCGGTAGTGAGCCTGACTGTGTAGATTAGAAGGTTAGGGAATAAATCTTGTTAGAAGACATTAAAACAAATGAACTAACGTTAATGTACAGTCTATGTTAGATTATGCAGAAAGCTATTAACAGTTTCCCTTACATGTATCTTGGCTCTCAGTAAGTCCAATCAATATAACACAATATCTCTCTCAAGAGCACTCACTCTCAAGAATATCACGTTATGAAGACTATGAATGGTTGCACAGCGTGTGTATTACGTTAAGGTCAACGACTGTCTCAAGCAGCTCTACACAACTCAGAAGTGGAAGATGAATGCAGAAAATGAGAAGATAGAGAGAGGAAGTGGCAGAATGAAGAGATGAAAAAAAGAGGGGCGAAAGAGGCGGAGAAGGGAGGAGGGGTAAAGAGGGAGAGCAATGACGCTTCTTTGTCCTCTACTCTTTGTCGCTTACACCTCTTGGTTTTTCATGGACCATAATAACTCACACCGCACCAGTCAACCCCCACCTGCAGTTTGCACCACTGTGTGTGTCCGTATGTGCGTCTTTATCTGCATGTGTGTGTGAGTCAGTGCAGTTACTGCGTGTGTGTCAGTCCAGCTCTATGTGTGTGGATGTATGAATCCTGTGTATGGCATGTATTTCTGAAAGGGGGTATTTGGATGGGTCTGACATATGCAAGAGTGTGTGTGTGTGTGTGTGTGTGTGTGTGTGTGTGTGTGTGTGTGTGAGCTCTCTCCTCTCTCCCTCTCTCTCTCAATTTCTCTCTTTCTTCCTTTCCCCTCACCCCCCACCCCCCACCCCAGAGAAAAAAGATGAGGGGAGATGTTGGGAGGAGGTGGGGTGGGGAAGGGGGCACGAGTGTCTGCCACGAGTTTAGCCCCTCGCCCACTACATTAAATGTACAGGGTTGCCTTGGCAACGGGAACGCCGCCATGGCAACACATGTAGTATAAGGCAGGTGCTGTCGCACTGTGAAGCCATTTGTTGAGAGAGAGAAAAAGAGAGAGAGAGAGGGGGAGACAGCGCAGGGATGGGAAGAGAGGCAGAAAGAAAGAGTGAGACGAGGGAGAGAGAGCGGGGTAGAGGGAGAGGGGGGAGAATGAGATGGGCGGGGGGTGGGGTGGTAGGGAAAACAGACAGGCTGTTAGCGCAGGAAAAATATGTTATCGCCGTGGCAACGCAATGTGGCAACTCTCCATGGCAACAGCAGGTGGCTCAGGGCTGAAATTTGCGTTCTGCCTCTTGCTGTGATGCTGCGTGTGTGTGTGTGTGTGTGTGAGTCCATCTTTTCCCTGCATCTGGTGAGGTGAGAGCTACATCACAAGTGCAGACGTCCAAATCCTCTCATTCAGCAGCTTAGCAGAACATAAAACAGGACTCATATTACAAAGGAAACTCTCCTGATGAGTGGAAACGAGTGGGTTGCTTTTTCAGAGTTCTCAGCATCCCCGGGTGTTTTCTGTCCTGTTTGTGTGTGCCTGCCTGTGTGTGTGTGTGTGTGTGTGTGTGTGTACATATGACCAAGATGTATGCTATCAGCCACACACGACTGTGTTTGAGAACAGCCTGTCTAACCACTGAGAGGAAAAGAAAGGACAGTCAGACGTGTCGTCTAATGGGGAGCTAAAGACCACTCAACCTGGGAAAGCTCTCACATCCTCTCACTCTCCATCCACATCCCTCCATCTTTCTCCTTCTGTCTTAAAATTATGACTCCAACAGAACTGTATCTCTTGTCTGCTTGTGTGTGTGTGTGTGTGTGTGTGAGTGAAGATGTCTCTGTCTATGTGAGAAATGGCGTCATTACTTCCCTGATTAGTGGTGCAATGATCACCTAAACTGAGTCCCCGGCTTTGTGTGTTCTTCCTCTGTGTGTGTGTTCTTGCAGCATTAGTGTAAGTGTGTGTTGTATTGTGTCACACTGTATGCATGTCTTAAACATGCCTGCGACATGGGTGTGTTAAATGTGTGTGCGCTGATGAGGTTTTTTTTTTTTTTTTTTTTTATGTGTGTGAATGGACCAGTGGCGGGCGGTGGGGGGTTGTCATGAGAAATTACCCCCATGGACTACAGCGGCGAGGCTGTAATTCTCTGAGGTAATCACAGGGAATAATGGCAACAGTGGGACACCCGGGAATCTAATCACTATAATCAGAAGCACTGGCTTATGGGCTCAAATTCCTGCCTTGCTATCTGCCTCGTGATGAAGCCCGCTGGGCTGGTTGGCTGCTGCAAACATGATCAAATGATTGACCAGTTTTCTCTTTCTCTCGCTCTCTCTCACCCCATCCCTCCTTCCTCTTCCCTTTTTAGTCCTCCATTGTGGTCGGGGAGTCCCCTCTTCAGAAAGAACGGAGGAGTTCTCCTACAAGGTACCGTTTCACCCCTGCAAGTCTTGTACTCTGTGTGTGTGTGTGTGTGTGATCTCCCGCCTGTTTCTTTCTTTCTTTCTCTCTCTTTTCTCTTTGTCTCACCCTCTTCCTCATCGGCCCTCCTGCCCCAACTCCCCACCCCACCCCACCCCACCCTCTACGGATGTGCCAACTCCAATCATCTCAATTCCAAATCCCTCTTTTTAGAAGCGCACCTTGAGAATACCGAGTGCTGAGTTCTGACACTTGGCTCTTCGCCAGAGGAGGAATGCTTTTTCTACGGAGGCGTATTTGAAAGTTCCAAAAAAAAAAAAAAAAAAGGAGTGATAGAGACACAGCAAGTGAGAGAGAGAAAGAGAGAAAGAAAGGGGAGAGAAAATCTCAGCGTCATATCGGAGACTGGGGAGCAATCCCCCTGCCTCCTTTCCTCACTTCCTCACTCAACACAGTCTCACTCTTTTATTCTTATACACCTTTTCCCAGTATTTCCCAGTACTCCTCTCCTTCTCTCTTCCTCTCCTCCTCTTCCTCTTCCTCTACCCCCCCGACCTCCTCCCTGGTGGCTGGACAGCAGTTTAAATGGACATTCAATCCCAATCAGGGAGCACTCCGGGAGCTCGCTGGGCTGCCGAGTCCTAAATGGAGGGGGAAATGGATACATTAGGCGTCTGCGGCGCGCCCTCCATTGCCGCTGATAATGGAGTAGTAATGGTCAAGGAGCCGAGGTTGGAGTGAGTGTCTGAAAACCTGGTCTCCCTCTAGACACACACAATCTGAGAGTGATGTGTCTGCGCGGCTGCAGGACAGAGCGATAGATAGAGAGACAGAGAGGGAGACAGTCAGGAAGGCCGACTCCAAGTGCACGTGTGACAGGGCGAGACAGGAAAAGAGAAACTTTTTAAATGTAATGTTTTGAAGGCAGAGAGGGTGCAGAATGGCCAGGCGATATTCGAGGCAGCGGGGAGAAAGAAAGTTATGGCAGATAGGCAGAGGCAAAGACAAGGAAAAGAGAGGGGGGGTGGTGGGGGGACTGCCAGGGAGAGTGAGTTTGGGGCTGTTAGTGCCCTCTGTTATTACTTCCATCTCCCACTCCCAGAGCTTTCAGAGCTGCTGCGCTCTGAGCTGATGTGGGCTGAAATCTGCCTCTCCCTGTGGCCCAGCACTGGCTCAGGATGAACACAAGGACAATGGCTGGCAGCCGTGTCCTTAAGCCAACCCATCACCCCACCTCCACAACCCCCAAAGTTCATCATTCACTGGCTCCAAATTATACAGGATCTCTTCAGCCAAAGTGTTCCTATTTTATTTAAGTACTTAGGTTACCTGTAATCATTTAAAAAGGAACCTATTTTCAGTTGTATTCATTTGGAGCCAGTTCCAAGGCTTTATTAAGCTGTCAGCTGCAAAGGAAGTGTGTATCCAAGCCAACCGAAAAATTGACCAGCTCTTAAATGTTTAATTGCAGTGTATTTGTTTGTAGGGTTGTTTTTATTTTTTTATTTTTCATTGCAGCTACAGACAGCTAGAAAGCAGCAATATAAAATGAAAGTATTTCATTTTACTCTCCTTCGTATTTGTCCTCATTACATTTCATTGGGATGTGTTGTACTTTTTGCTCCACTGCATATATTTGACAGCTACAATTGCTACTTTGCAGATTCAGATTTAAAAAACCTATAATCAGCCTATAGAACATAATACATGATACAATAACTTAAACTACCTGACAGTATATAAAATGGTTAATATTAGCTCTATGTCAACCAACATTAAAATGCTGCTTGCATCTTAATGCATCAATATTAACAATCCACTTTTACAAAATACAACGATGTAACACTAACAGGATCCATTCTGCCTGTATAATTATTCCCATTATTTTTGATACTTTAAGTACATTTTACTGATCAAATGTCAACATTTTGTCAACAATTAATTTGAAGAATAGCCCCTTTCAGTGTGTTATCACATTATGACAATGTTATTACCAATACAAACTGCATTTTAATGTTGTAGCTGTGTTTTGTTTTTTGATATACTACTAGGATGTGTAATAATAATATATAAAAGATTTTATCGTATCTTCCAATCATATCTTCCATAATTTCCTTTACACTGATGGTACATTATGTTTGAAACTTATGTAAAATCTTAATCTGCAGAGTAGCTAATAGCCAGTAGAAGTCAATTTAGTGGGGTAAAAAGTACAATGTTTCTGTATATAATGCAGTTGAGTAGAAGTATAAAGTAGCATAAAATGGAAGTAATCAAGTTGCCTGCCACCACTGTACTTTTGAAATTTTAAATGTAAGATTTTTACTCGTCATGCAGTGATTTTACATTGTGATGCTGCTATTTGTACTTATGTAAAGGATCTGAATATTTTTTTATTACTGTACAAGGGGAAGACAAAACAATGAAAACGTACTGTCACTATGTGTCACTAATGCAAATACTCCTCTGAGAGTCTGCCAGCGTTCACACTCCTAGTTTATACTGCATGCTTTACAATTTTTTTTATTAAAATGTGAATTTTAAAAGTGTCTGACCCTGATGACATCATCAGGGTTATTTTTTCAGGCTTTATAATGCTCCATCCAGCCAGAGAAGACATTATACAGCTGTTTTCACAGGCTGAGTGAGAACTCCTCATGCTGACGGGGGCTCAGTGGAATGCCTCTTTCAGCTTTCAAAGTAATTAATTAGACTCTGTCCCAAATCATCTTTGCCCAAATAGCAGAGAAAGAGGAATAAACTTGAAAATTCAGTTGAACGGCATCAAATAACAGTAATCCAAAAGTTACACCTCAGCAGCAATGTATAGGAGTATAGGTGTCTAGCTTATTCTGCTGCTGAGTATTGATATGCTTGATATGATCCATGTTTGCAGCAGTGTTTAAAAGGCTTATGAAGTCACAGTAATGAAGTGTTGCTTTTAATTCTGTCCCCCCCCCCCCCCCCATAAGTCATGGCACATGTCAGCCAGCCACTTAAACACTCAGCTGGAGTGTCAGATAGACAAGCCAGTTAGCCGTCCAGTTAAACTGCCAGCAACTTCAGCCCACCAGCAATCCAGCCAGTCAGTCAGACAACATTAGTATGCATCCTGCCCTCAGACTCTGTACTCAGTTTAACACACGGCAGCCAAGCAGGCCAGTAGACAGGAGGGATGGAGGGGGGGTGTTTTGACTGAGCGAGAGGCCACTTTCAAATGGTTACGTTCTAAAGGTCTGCTGGAAATGACCTTTGAACCTTTGGACTGTGTGTGTGTGTGTGCGAGAGTTCAGCGAGCATGTGCGTGTTTGTGTGCACTCAGGTGCCTGTCTGCTCCCGCTCCTCTGCCGGCCATGCGGAGACTGCACCTGCAGGGCCATGTGAACCTATTTAACAGGAGAGCAGAGGAGGCTGAGTGCGTATACGGCACATGAGAACAGGAGAGGGGAGGGAGGCTGAGGGCTTTCGCTTGCCCTGGAAAACAGGCAGGCAGGGAGGCAGGCGAAGACGTAGGAAGCAGACAGAAAAGACAGAGCAGCTGACCAGACATAGGAAAAAAGACAGACTAGAGGATATTTTCTCTCCAGGAAAAAAAGGCAGAGATGCAGACAGACACCTCTTCTGTATTTATTTTTTTTTTTTCCTCAGCGTGTCCTGCTTTCTGCTACCAAGCCGAGTGTTTTTTTTTTTTTTGTTGTTGTTTTTTTTTTGTTATTGCTTTGAGCTTGTAAAATGTACTGCTCAACTCAATCTCAATCCCAGTGAGTAGAGGATGGGCTTTGGGAGCGCTGCCTGCTCTTTCCCAGCTTAGTTTGTCACCTCATCTCCTCAGCATATGTCCCAGGCTTTTTACCTGCAGAGACAGCATGCATGCTCAGTCGGAGATATGAGTCACCACTATACATAGAACGACAGCAAGAGTGGAAGAGAGAGAAAGAAATCAACAAGAGATGACGGAGTTAGAAAGACAAAGAGAAGCGTCTGCTGAGAAATTCAAACAGCAAAGGAGATAAAGATACAGAACACACACATATGAGTCGTATATGCTCGTGCTAGGGAGGTGTGTGTGTGTGTATCTAGGGTAAACATTGGTGGTCAGGAGTGTGCGGTTGAGCTATGAGAGGCCATGTCAAACAGAGCTTGGTATTTCCTTTCCCCCTTTTCTCTACCTCTCTCTCTCTCATCACTTTCTCTTGATGCATGATCTACCACTCTGTGGCATGTGGAAGGGGAGCCGTTGCTATGGCAACCCAAAGCCTGACTGGAGCGAGAGGTGGGGAGGGAGGGGTGGGTGCCTGTCAACCCGGGGAGACCTACTGCACTGCCCACACACACACACACACACACACGCACGACCATGCAAAGGAGTGGATCAGATTACAAAAGAGACTGTGTAGGGACTTACTATAAGGTTATGGAGCAGAGTTGAGATCAGGTTTCACACTAACTGGAGTCAATAAGATTACTGTGGACACAGCCGGCCAGGGAAAAGCTACAGAAACAACAATGACAAACGACAAACACATCTATCATAACTCATCTCTGTGTGTTATAGCATGAACCAAATATACGTTGTGGGATTGTTTGGGGGGGGGGGGGGGGGGCTTGTCATGACAACTTGTATGTTTTAATGAGCCTGTGGTTTCTAGGGCAAATTAGATTTCTCCTCATAGCGTTGATCATAAATTTACTGTACTGGCTAAGATTTAAAAACACCCCAAAAAACACCAAAAGCCTCAGCTACAGTATATTGATGCTGCGGCAAAACGCTTGTAGCGTTTGCACCTTAACAAATGCTTCTGCAGCAGACAAAGCAAACAGCAGGTCATCATTTGTGAAATGCAAACTGACCCTAGAGATGAAAATGACAGCTGTTTTGTAGTATTAGAACTGGGATGGCTGTGGTGAGCAGCCAGCCCTGAGTAATGAGAGCTGTTGGCTGACATGTACACACACACACACACACACTCTTCTCTACTCTTCTCTTCTCTTCTCTTCTCTTCTCTTCTCTTCTCTTCTCTTCTCTTTCTCCTCTGCAACGCAGATAATAAAAATATAGATATGAATTTACTGCTCTTGCAGTGTTGAAAGGATATACATAGCCTTCTGTTCCGTCCTGTGACGGTCTATTCAGTATTTGTGAAAATGGTCAGGTCTTTCTCCAAGTAGGAAAACAGAGACAAGAGTTTGACCTTGATGGAAAGTCTGAAGCTCCATGAGAAACAAATTTTTATTTGGAGGCTCTGGATGTTTGTTTTAATTCTAAAGTGGTTTTTATCCTGAGCCACTGTTGGTTCTGAACCAGGAAATGTTCCAGTGTCTCCCTTGACACACTGGAAACTGAACCATCTTAAATAAAATCTCTGTCAAGTAGGTTAATTTTATGTCTTAGGTTTATTTCTTTTTTCTGTTAGTCTGCAACCACATTCATAATGGTAAAAGGAAAACTTATTCAGAAAAAAAAAAAGATATTGTGGGAAATGTGCCTATTCACTTTATAGCTGAGAAGTAGATGAGAAGATTGATACCTCACTTGTCACGTCCATGAGACTACACCCAGTAGCCAGTTAGCTAAGTATAAAAAGTGGAGACAGGGAAACAGCTGGTTAGGCTTTGTCTGAAGGTAACAAAATCCAACAATAAGCTCCTCTAAAGCTCACTAATTAACTTGTTACATCTGGTTTGTGTAAAAGGTGTACAAACAACTTCTTGTGCCCCTGTTTCCAGTCTTTATGTTAAGCTAAGCTAACCAGGTGCTAGCTCTAGCTGCATATCTAGAATACAGACAGAGAGTGGGATCAATTTTCTCGTCTAGCATAATTCTCATTAGCATATTCCCCCAAAATGTATAATATTACTTAACTGCACATGTGTTAAAAATCAAAAACTGAATATGACTACACCTGCACTGACAGTGATGGCAGCTTTAAGCCTTGCGTCTACCAGCTGTCAGGTTGGATCAGGAGCATTGGTAACCTGTGATCTGCAGCTCTCCCCGTAGATTTTCAAATGGTTTCAAGTGCAGGCTTTGGGTGGGCCACTCAAGGACGTTCAGGGATTTGTTCCAAAGCCAGTCTATTATCCTGGAAGTATGGTTCAGAGTGTTGTGTTGCTGAAGGGTGAATGGTTGCCTCAGTCTGTAGTGTTTTCTTCGAGGACTTGTCTGTATTTGGCTCCATTTTTATGATGGTGCCAACATCGTGCTTCAGTGTACACACCAGGTGATAGCCAGGTGATAAGCAGCACCTGGTTATTGCCAGTTGAAATGCCTGGCTTTCAGGCCTGAGAATTAAATTTCTGTCTCATTAGATCAGTGAATGCACTATTCGGTAAACTCCAGGTGGGCTCGCCATATGCCTGTTTATTCAGAGGAGTAAAATGGCACTTAAATGGAGTGCTGTAGAGACAGTTGGCAGGTTCTCTAGTTTCTTTGAAACATGGTTAACCATGGGCTCCTCCCTGACCAAGGCCCCTCCTGTCTGGTTACTGTTGACTGGAGCCATGGTAGGTCCAAACTTCTTCCATCTAATGATGGACTCTCTGTGCTCTTGGAAACTTTGAATCGTAACATTTTTTTCTGCACCCTTGTCGGCATCTGCATCCTCCTGTCTTGGAGGTCGACTAAGGATTCCTTGAAGTTTTTACTCCACAGTGAATACAGATCTGAGAATTCCTAAACAACCCCCAGTTCACCTTGAAGTCAAAGTGACGTAAGTGGAGGTTAAAGGAAATGATGCCTCTCTAGAGGAATGGTAGATGAATATTTTCATCAATGATTAATTGTTTGAGTAATTTTTTTTTTTAGCAAAATGCCAAAATGACTCCAGTTCCAGCTTCTCTCATAAATATTGTTGTTTTTTTAGTCCTCTAAGTTATTAAACTGAATATTTTGGGGTTTCAGACACTTGGTAAGAAAAAAACGACCTATTTGTAAATGCCAACATGGGCTTTTGGAAATTGTGATGGGCATATTTAGCTGTTTTCTGACATTTTCTGGATGATTAATAGACAAAATAACTGTTAGTCAGAGCCCTACATCTAAGAGTAGCAAACCTGCTGAAAACGTCCTATGGTTTTAATAAATATATAAAACATTTCCAAAGCCTTGTTTGCTTTGTTAATTTGTAGTATTGTATGAACATTGTCTTACAGATACATTTAAAGAGTTTTTAGCTAAGTTTTAAAACACGACAAATGTGTCAACACTCTCAAATGTGAAAGTCTGTGGTATCACACTTTAAGTTCCAGCCGCCTGCTGTTCAGCCCACAGCATCAGACAGGCTGGATTTAGCCGAGCCCAGCGGTCGTTGGTAATTGAATGACTTGCAGCGGCCTTAACTCATTTATGACGCTTTCCCGCTCAATTTAACCTTGCCTTGCTCATCAATATTGCCCTGTTGGCCTCCTCAGACAGCCCATGAATGCTCATCGAGCTGCTCCCGGGTCTTATTGAGGTCCAGACAGGTTTTGGAGAAGCTTCCTGGGTGTTTCCCTTCAGTCCTCAGAATTAACTTTGAAATAACGTGGCGTGGATCTGCGTTTACATCTTATATAAGTCCCTATCTTCTGCTTTCTCTTCTAGTTCCGCGTGGTGTGATCCAAAATGGTGCCCGCGTCAGGAGCCAGGCTCTCTTCCCTGTGATCAGACCCCTACCTGTAAGCCCTGTGGGGAGCAGAACCTCGGCCATAAGGTGGGTAAACTTTGCTGCCGTTGCCCTCAACCATATAATTAATGTCAGGGCTTTCCCTGCTCAAACGCGTTCCCTCACAGACATACACAGACACGCCCTCAACCACATGCACACATACAGTAGCCTCAGAGTAAACACACACACAAAAAAACACACACACCTACACAAACCAGACCTCGCACTGAAATTTTCCACTGATAGTTTACATAATTACATCTTTATTGTGTTCAAAAGTCAGAGGCATTCACACGCTCCCCACTGTGCAGAACATTTTATCCAGGTGTGTTTATATAACGGTCTCTCACATAAATGCGCACACACACACACACACACACAAACAGGTTTATAAGTGGGAGAGGCCTCATGATTCAAAAAACATTTGGAGCATGCATGGACATGCACATCCATCATAGGAGCAAGAGTATGAGTATGATGGTCTGCACCACATAATGAATTAAACATACCCAAAGGCTCACTAAAGGTATGCAGTGAATATTTGATCACTGTAAGGGGTGCGTCTTTTTCTTATAAGATGTTAATATGCTAACCCTCTCATTCTGAAGGGAGAAAATGTCCGGGGGACAGGGCACGCTGCTGAAGCTCCTTTTGATTTATTGGTTGTCTGAACACACCCCTGTCCTTTAATGCCGTACGGAGAAAAGTGTCTCCTGACTAACAGAGCAAAATATGTGTTCCAATAGAATGTATAAGCTGACGTATGGTGGACAGTGGTTAAATGGCTTCGCTGCAGAATCGTCACTCTGTGGTGTTCTGACTTTAGAGCTTGCAAGGTCCTTTATGTGCTGAGCAAGTTCCACAACCTTAGGGAGCATGAGAGCTGCTCAAAATGTTCTGTATCATTTGAAAAATGCATAGGTGGCAATCTGAAAATGAGTCTGCTCATTTCTAAAGGAGAGGCTGACTCTCTTTTGGAGATACAGGGTTTTATTCTGACCTGAGAAATATGCACATTAGGCCCAAGGGGGCTATTTGAGGGTGATAGATTATCAGCTGAACTTTTTTTGCGTTCCAGCCAAATGCAGAACAAACTGGAGCAGCTTGAGTAGAGTGAGGAGTATACAGGCAGGCAGGCCACCTGGCTGGCAGCGTGACAGCAGGAGTAACAATATTCTCTCCCGCTCTGTGTCCTTGCTTCATACAGATCATCCCTGGGAGATTATCTAAGCCGGGGACAGGACAGCCCATCCCGCTACTCTCCACCGCCCTGCAGTGAGGACCTCCAGGATGACCACACTTACAGCACCGCCAAATCCCCCAGCAGGCTGTGCTCCTCCCAGGTTGCAGCCCCTTCCTCCCCCCTGGATGACGACGACATCATCGCCGTGGAGATCCAATCAGACGTCAAACCCGAGCCCCGGGAGATCCCTCTGGATTCTCACGTCACCACTGCCACCGCTACCTACATTTCCCAGCAGGCCCTGCGCGGACAGAGACGTAGCTCGGGGGCGGGAGCTGGGACTCTGGCAGGATGCAGTTTGCCCTGGACCAAAAACCGAGCGAGGGGCATTAGCGACACACTGCCGCTGAAGAAGCGGCGTGCGGCGGCGGTGGAGAAACCACCGGAGAGCGACGACGAGGAGATGAAGGAGGCGGCGGGGTCGCTGCTCCACCTGGCGGGGGTCAGAGCCTGCCTCAACAACATCACAAACCGCACCGCCAAGGGCCAGAAGGAGCAGAAAGAGGCCCTGAGAAACTAAGATACACACATCGAACAAGTACATAGTCATGCAAACACACACAGACAGTATACGGTTCAAAGCACGCACACACACAAAAACACACACACA
>BRZM01003270.1:188663-199202 GCA_033238685.1 Lates japonicus | reverse complement strand
GTTTAAACATTATCACTTTATCAGCAAAGCCCGCGGTGCCGAATGTTCGCATGTGCGCAGCCCAGCAGTTAATGGTGACCGCGCATTGTCGTTAGCTTAAGGGCAGTGATTGTCGCGAGTCATTTCACGTACATACCGCCCAACAGGCGGACACAGAAAGCGAAGAATCATCGCTTTTGGCACGGTCAGCCAGACCGTTGAATACAAAGCACAGTCAATACTCAGTGTTCTCATGAAGAAATTGGCGTCATCAATGGTCATCGCCCGTTCGATAGCAGTCGGATAAGCCCGCGGCTGGTTTCAGCGAAAGTACTCACCGCACCGCATCATCAGTTACCCGTTATCAAACGCAGAGCAATGTCTTCAGTTAGTACCCGGACTGAAAGAAGCGCAGATCAGCTGAAGAAAATCATAACTCAGGTCAACAACAACAACATATGATCGAACTCAGACCGCCTGTTAAACAACATAAAAAACAGGCCTGTTGCGTCCGGTCTGATAATAATGACCAGATGAGATCGGTAGCTGTTGACATTTTAGATGATTTGTCGAGGCGGCAGAGTCTCACCGAACTTGATTGAGAGGCGTCGCCGCATCATTTTCGGGCAGAGTTACGGCCTGATTTAGCGTCTTCAGCATCCGCGCCAGCCGCAGGCCAGAGGACCGTTATTTCGTTTCGCTGATCGGCACCATCCTTATCGCGTCAAATTACCGTTAATCATCCGGCGGTCGGCAACAGCCCCCGGGAGTTCACGCCCCTCACTGGTCATTTTCCCCAGACAGCATCAGCGTCATCGTCATCACGCCGACGGCTGCGAACCCAGACCAAAGAACGGGCCGACCAGCGACGATAACCGCCAGTAGCCCAGCAACGGTGACTGTCGATTTTGGGAGTTACAGGCAAATCGTCTCGCTCCCACCAACTGTGATTAGACTGATTACTGACCTCGTTAAAAACATAGCGGGCAATGGACAAGATGGAGCGCTTAGGACTCCTGACTTCCTTTTCACAGTTGACCCCATCATCAGCCAAGTGCCCCAAGGAACATCCATTATTCCGGCGATACTGTAGCGTCATAATCTTATATTTTCTGCTCAAACACATGAAGTTATGCACAACAACAGCAGTTTAATACATCCATTATTAAACCGACCACCACCAGGTTATTGTCGTCAGTCGCGCAGCACCTGTCGCCTTCAACCGGCCTGTACCGCTCGCCCGAAACCTCGAAACCCGAATACGTTTTGAGCGTTCACACTGGCCATTGCATCGCACAGCCCGGCGCCGCCCGATAGACTGGCGGTGGTGACCGCAGCGGCGTGGAACCAGCCCATCGCCTCCACCGGCGCATTTCACGTCACGGTGTCGCCGCGCCTTCGCCGAGTTAACGGTCAGCCAGCTGCGGCAGTTCGATAGCAGCGGCGATCAACCGAAGACTTCATTATCGGCGCTAACGATGCACGTTATTATCGTTTCGTCAAATTCCACCAGCTGCCCGCACGTGAGACAGCCCACCAGACCGTGGTGCCTGTATGCACTGTTCATTTAACCGAAGTCCATTTAGTTTTCCGGTCACATGGCGACGCAGAATTGAGGATGACGTCAAAACAAAAATAACAGAGCGTGGCCGCCAGAAGGCAACGACGCACGGCTGTTGAAGAATGTCAACCACAACGATTACGAAAGCCATGATAAACACCGATCCGAGCACCAATCCCGATGTTATGCCGTTGCGTGAGTGCACGGGTCTGGCGGTTTACAGTCTTCTCCCAGCCCAACACGCACGCCCCTCAAATGGAACAAAGCGTCATTTCCATAACACACCATGAACGCCGCCAGAGCCGCCTGTTGGCTGTCAACACGTAGTGAGGCAACAACCCGTCATTGCGCTTTGATATTGAGCTCGTATTATCAGCCGGACCATAATGCTCAATGCGCATCATCACTACCGAGTTTCGCCCGCCCGGAAGCAGCTTGCGGCCATATGGCTCAGTGAAAGCAGCACAAACAGCAACCAGATGCCGTTCATTTCTCATAATCATCATCGTCGCAGGCAAGACAGTGATTTTGCAAACCACGGCGCGTGAGGTCCAGCAAACAGGGTCGTTAGAAGCAGGTTGCCGAAACAGCCATACCTGGCAGTAAACAGGGCGGCGGCCGGTGCGCTCGCCCAGGCAGGGCATAACACTGACGTCATTTTTGCGACGTTACCGATGCGCCTGACGATTGAGCAGCACAGTGAATGCAGGAATAGCGAGGAGTTACACTGGTCAGACGACAGGCGCAAATGACAGGGAAGGCTCGGGAATCAGCAGCTGTGTTGCAGTCAATATCAAACATGGCACACACACACATTCTCATTGCTGGAGCAGGGTGCTGGCGAGGGGACACTTGACCATCCGGTCAAACACAACCGTCGTACCGCGGCCTGTTTCAGCCACCGAGCCACCGCTGGTCAAAGAACAGTCTCAACACTGCAGTGGTGCCGTTTGCCCGGTCAGCAGCCAGACAGCCGTTATTGTGACGACCACCCGAGCTCGGCTCACCGTCGAGTATCAGCACCTCCCGCCACATACCTGCTGGCAGCAGACATGGTCTGTAATGTGGCAGCACGGTTCGGTTTCATTAACCGATCATTATTAAAACATGATAGACGATGTTGTTGAAAGAAAACTAAAGCGAAAAGCATCAGAGCAGCATAAACAGTATTCGATTTTTATCAGCCCAGTTCAGTTAATATACGCATTGCCTGTTTCGAGAAATGCCCGGATTTCAGCCTTCGTCATTTTGAAACAAGGTCAGTCAGAATGAAACAGCCAAAGGAGAAGCGTGCAGGATAAGACGGCGAGCAGCCGTTATGCCCGCTTCCGGTCAGGAAGGGGATCAGCGAGTTTCACCGCCCGCGCCTGTTCGTCAAATACGAGCCGCAGCCAAAGCCTTCGATGAAGCGAACATGCCACGAACATCATCGTGGGCACGAAAGAACAGAGCAGCGCGAGCGTGGCGAAGGCGTTGACGGTGGCCGATGGGCGAGGGTGAGCGTTACGAAGAAACGAGCAGCCCAGCGATTGCGCAGCGAGTATCAAGAAGAGAGCGAGAGAAAGGCGAAAATGCAGCAGGGCGACAGCGACAGATGAGGCCGATGTCAGCGATGGCAGCTTGTCATATCTGTTCGCAGGAACACAGCCTCGACCTTCATCTGTCTCCGTCTCTCCTCCTTCTGATCTGACTTTCTCTGCCCCTCGCCCTCCCTCCTTCTCTCCCTTCACTCACAGACCGACAGTTCTGGACAGAGTACCAAAATGTCGATGCTCCCCTGACTTTCTCCTCTTCCTCTCACCGAGGCTGTATTTTATCCTGAAACATCACATTTAATCAGCTGGGGGATGTCAGCGTAAATCCACTGGTCTCGCACAAGGAGGTTGGCATTTTAAATATGTTAATGCAAAAGCAATAAAGTCTTTGGTTAATCTCCCTGTGAGGTTATTGACAACTGTTGTTAGATTGTTAGTGGTATTTCTTCGCCCCACTCAGGATGTGTCTCCTGGACACTGTTGTCATCAGCGCTCATTCATATACTGAGGAGAGAGGAGCATCGGCTGCACATTTTTGGTACTCTGTCAGAACTGTCAGTCTATGAGTGAAGGAGAGAAGGGAGAGAAGGGAGGGAGGGCGAGGGGCAGAGAAAGTCGGCTCAGGAGATATGGGAGGGAGAGAGAGATGGACAGATGAATAGCGAGTCCGAGTCAGTGACCCCAGTGACCAGATGCTGATAAACTGCTGCCATCACTGAGCGCTCTGTCAGCTCTGGCTCTCATCTGTCACTGTCACCCTGCTGCATTTCACCCTTTTCTCCTCCTCCTCTTCTTATTCCTCTTACCTCAACTTCTCTGCATAATCTTGTTTCTCCACCTCCCGTGTGTTTCTTCTTCATGGCACTCACACACATCTATACATCAATACCATGTGTACCATCATACATGCTCACTTACCTTTGCTCCTGTTCTTTAAACACATTGCTTTACAGTGAATGTTTCACAGTAAGCATGTTCAGCTCATGGGAAAAGGCTCACAGCTGCAGCCATTATTTTGACAGACAGGGCAGGAGACAGAGGTGGAGGCTTTTCGCTGAATATTAAGAATTTCCCCCTTCCATGTTGGAAAGCGGATGCTTGAGCATAAAGCCATCTTATCCGTGCACATTTCATCTTCCTTTGAAACAATGATCTGATATTATGTGACAAAGATGATAGAGAACAGAGAATCCCAGGTATTTCCTCCTGAGCTTGAACGTGTAATGCAGTATGTGGGCGTAGCGCAGTTTAAAGATATTAAAAATCAAAGATATGACATGCCATCTGACAAAACTTTTTCGCTTTACTTTAAAGTTTCCTTTGTTCTTCTTTTTAATAACATCACACAAGTACTAAATTCAAAGACCATGAACTTGTAAATGAGTCAGTTTAATGAGGAAACTTAAACCATGCACACACATTTTGGGGCCATGTATCCTTCTCTCTAAAACTAAAATATGTAAAGGAACAGAGAATGCTGTGTCCTTGCCTCGGCAGTAAGGGGTTGGGCCGAAATCCCTCAGGTTAGTCTGTCTAATAGCAACTATCCTGGCTGTCACAACCAGGCTGGGACAGCCACTTGCAGGCTCAGATGACTTTGTTTTGTCCCTGTCTGAGAAAGCA
Source organism: Lates japonicus (assembly GCA_033238685.1). Classification (NCBI taxonomy): domain Eukaryota; kingdom Metazoa; phylum Chordata; class Actinopteri; family Centropomidae; genus Lates; species Lates japonicus. The sequence continues at coordinate 194,504 of BRZM01003270.1, read as the reverse complement.
CCAACTGATTGGGACTGTGTGTGTTTGTGTGTCTTTACAGTATGTGTGTGAGTGTGTCTTTGAAAATAGAGCCACATAGACATTGATTTGTGTTTGGTGGAACAGATCAAATTGTCCCCTCATGCTTGTACCCACTTCTCCATGGCTGAGTGTGTGTGTGTGCCATGTTGTGTGAAAACACACACACACACACACACACACACACCCAACACGGCTTACTGATTCCCGGGCCAAACCCTGTCATTTTGCGCCTGTCACATTCTGTTAAGTGTAGCTCACACTCCTTCCTTAATTCCCCTGCATTCCCTTGTCGCCTCCAACGTCAGTCCAGACGCTCATAAACAGCATCTCTCAAAATGGCATCCGATTCATTATGCCCCACACCACACACAAAGACGGGGGAAAATACCCAGCCACCCACCCACACACACATCCCTGGTACACTGCCAAATCTTAAGCTTAATTTCTCTAACAACCCACCCTCTTTCTAACATTATGTTTTGCTGCTGTTTGCCAGGCCTCCCACATATGCTATATGGTGGACACACAAAATCACCTTATAATATTACACTGCGACATTGGTGATCCTTTTGGTATAAAGTGAACAGCTTATCCTGAGATTGTTACTTGTTTTAGTACTTGCTTACTCACTGAGCTACATATAGTACACACAAAACACTCCAGACAGGCAAGAATAATCAGAAATGATGGTCACACATTGAAACGCTTGTTCTATGATCTACAGCCCTGATAAAGTACAGGCTCAGAAATATAAAAGCCCTGTGAAGGCTAGGGATCAGGCTACCCTCCACTGTCTTCAACAGCTAGCTGGGTAACCTATGTGTGAGCTCTGCTTGTGTTCATAGTGTGTTATAAAATGTAACCTTTGTTCCATTTCACAGAGGGCGTGCATGGTCATGGGGGCTCTAGGTTTAGGAGGCTATAAACCCATGAACCACATCCTCTGTTTCACACTCACACAGCAACATAGCATCAAGATTTACTAGTTATGGATCCAGTGTTTTGAAGTTATAATCCTTAAGCTTTCATGAAAATCGTTTATGGTTGGCATTTGTTTTAGCAACAGCCATTAAATGCATTTACCTTCTGTAATTACCTCTATTATTTTTTATTGTTTTGTGGCACAGTCTGCCATCCTCCACATATTCCAGATTCATACTGTCATATGCTTGATATATATCCAGGAAAACTAAATGGACTTCAGTTCAACATAGACCAGACATACAAACACCACACAGTCTTAAGTGAGCTGTCTCACATTAGCAGCGACAACTTGGTGGAATTTTGGCAAAGCAGTCTTTAAATTTGCATCATTCAAGTTGCCAGTAATGATGGAAAAATTCTTCAGTTGATCGCCGCTGCACAGCTCTCTCAGACTGCCACAACAACAGCCATTAACTCCCTCAGCAGAGAGTATGGCTGACACCTCATGACTGTAAATCACACCAGTGGAGAACAGTGTTTGGACACAACCACAGAGTTCCCGCACCTTTCTGCGTGGATATAAATACACAGTCCACCACCATGAGTCCTATCAGACAGCACCGATCTTTAAACCTCTCCCCACCGATAAAGCATGATTTAATACATTCATATTAATAAACCAATGTGTAATTGCTCAAAGCCCCTGTGTGTAGGTTTTGAAAGTTTCTGACTTTGGTGATTACAAGTGACAGTTTAAAAAAGAAAAGCAGAAAAATGGAATGCTGCTGACTGGTGTGTGAAAATAATTAGTATGTAGTCAGTTTTAATAATGGATGTATTGCATAAACTGCTATTTTGTTTAGCCATGAAAAATTGTTCATGTTGTTTGACCAAGAAGATGTTAGTCCTCACTAACATGGTCCAGACTATGACAGCTACAAACACAGATACATGTAGGTTCTATCACCAGGTGTGGATGGTACTCTTGTAGTTAACAAGGAGCACTAACTGTGTCAGGTGCTGTGTTAACTGGGCACCCCAGAAAAGTCAAGTCAATTTCATATCCATCTGTCCGTCATCTACACCCACTTATATTTTGCGGAGTCCCACATGGCTCAAGTCTATCCCAGTTCAAATTGAGCGAGACACAAGGTCAATTTTATATATAACTCCCCAAATCAACAAATCACACATTTGCCTTAGAGGGTTTTTCAACCTGTACGTACGAGACCCTCTATCCTTAGATGTGGCCCATTCTTTGAACTGGGTCACAAGAATTAGGTTCCACATACGTCTTGTGGTAGCCATTGAGAAGCACTGGTAAAGCAACCTTGCCGTCTGGAAATATTACAAGTAAAGGATGAGCTTAGTAATTTACCCTCTCCCACTGAGGAGGAACTGTACCATTCACCACTGCAGCAGAGGTAAGATTGGTGTAAATAACAATAATTTATTACAATAAGTTAAAATGCCAGTCAGGCGAGAAAATACAGAAATAAAAAGTTTAGTCCCTCCTAACCCCTAAAAATACCTGCAGCAGGTACAGCGAGTGCACAGAGCCTTCATCCAGAGCTAAGTGGCACTCTGCAGCCCTAAAAGAAGAAAGAATGTGATCACAACTGACACCTTCCTCAATCAAAGTTTATTGGGGGCTCTGCCACCTCGACTAAAATCCCTCTATATCCTATAAAAGTGTCAACAACGTACGGGTCTAAATGCAAGTCATTTGTTATGGTTATTTAGTTGCAGCAAATTTTCTTTTTTGTATTTAGAAGTTTTAGCTGGGCAGTCTACAGGTTCATTCATATATTTAATTTTATTTAATTTGAGGGGAAAGCCCTGGGTTGTAGTGTTTCTTATTAGCCTATGATCTTGCACTTCTTTCTAGTCCAAGATTACACTAACAAAAATGAGAGCGACACTAGTGCCTCTGTATTTGATGCTGGAGAATTAACTATTGTGTGCAGGTGCATGTGTGTGAGTAGGAAAGGTACTTCACTGAGGCAAAAGTGAACTACATCCCGACTCTTCATATATCCCTCAAGGCCCCAATTTATTCACGTGGAAGTATAAGGTAGTGGCCTTAGTTTCTTTATGAACACTGAGTATGTGGCAGCTGTGACCTTTTGTATATTCAAACGGTCACAACAGTCATTCTCTGCAAAAGCGGTGGTTAATTTCTTGCTTCCCTACTCACAATGTCACTCTCTATTGGGCCTGACAAATAATATATACATGGGAAATGAGAAAAACTCACTTGTGCTAATCACTCTTATGTAAAGCTAGCAGAACAGGGTGCGCGTTCACCATTTAACCCTTGTTCACATGTACATGCAGACACACATTCAGTACACCCTTGTCACAGAGGCTTGCTGGTAGTCTGCTAGCCAGCAAAGTAGTGTAAGAAATGGCACTATTTGCTAAGCCACAGCTGGTGGAAAAGTGGACAGAGAGCATCAAGACACAGTGGGTATTTTGGTCACAGGAGCTTCAGCTCACTGCTGGGGAAAGGTATCAGACAAAACATTTATACGCCACTTACCCACCAGTGCCCTGAGACAGAAAAAATGAAGAGGTTGGACTGGCCTTGGGATATCTGGCCAGAATCATTCTTAACGGTTTCTGTCTCACCCACAGGGAAGTGGGACAGCGATTACTATGAAGCACTGCCCTTAATGATACTACAAGAAGAATGTGCCAGAAGTTTCTAAAGTTGTTCTCATGGCAGGCAGTGCTCAGCAGTCATCGTAGTTTGGTCAGTCCAAAACTGTTGTGACAGTTATCTGTACTGTAAATACATCATGAAGTTTGTGTGTGAAGTCTTTCCTAAGTTCTTAGTGACTACCAGTTAGTTTCAAACTAATCATTTACCAAATCAAGTTGCATCATCAAAACATAAGGATCATACAGTAGTAGAGACTGAAATACCATAGAATTAGTTTGGTAAATTGGTTGTTAATGTCCACCCTGATGAATAAAGGTAATATTCCCTTTCCCTTTAGCTCCTTCTTTGGTCTCCACCATCTCTTAAGGACAATATCTAGCAAGGTAAAGACCATAAAAGCAAAACTATGAGTTGAAAGACACTAAAATTCTGTGTGTTAAGAGCTGAGGGGAAGTGCAAGTTGGGAGATACTCACTACCTTTCATTTACGTAGTCATTAGGTCAATAATTAATATAAAAATATTTATTAATAGCAGCAGGTTTGGTTTGTTGAAGGCAAAACAAAATAAGAAAAAAAAGGCGAATGAATAGAAAAATGAAGAGCAGTATGAGAGCAAAAAGAAAGAACAAAATGTAGTGTGGTGCAGGAAAAGGACTGTGTTGTGACTGCCAGAATAAACAAATATGAGTTAGTATACATTATAAAGCAATATATAAGTATAGAAGCTGAGTAGCTTTGATTAATGACTGGGTGACTTGCCATTTAGTCACACTGCTACAGATGCTGTGGGACATAAATTCCTTCAAATGGCCTGTGTGCTATGATAGTGATACATGAACTAATGCAGAACTGAGGATAGACTAAACGTATTTTTGTGGTTTTGTTGGTAAAGCCACACAGCTGTAAGCATCAACAAATGCTTTGAGCATTTTGGGTGTCGTATCATTATTGACAGTAAAGATGCATGACATTGCTAAGTTCCCCAAGCCTCGAGAAGTACGTAAAGTGCATAGGATTCCCGCTGATCTAATCAATTTGTTCTGCAATAAGCTGCAGAAATAGGTAGAGGATGGCTGCATTAAAATTCAGTTTCATTTCACTTCAAAGAGAGCCTGTTACCTTTGAAAATGGACCTCTTTGAATGATTCCTTTGTGGGATTTCCTGCTGAATAGTTCCTGCAAATATGTAGGAATACTGAGTATACCCGTACTGGCAAAGTGAACTTTTGCTTGATTAACTCATAATCAATGTTCTGCTTAGGGTCATGGGACCCCCAGCCCTCTTCAACAGGTAAAAAACAAATGTTCACTTGTGTGTAATCAGCGATGCTTCATATGTATATATATATATATGAAGAGAAATAGCCATTTCCTATGAAGAAAAGGAAATGGTTGTTGATTTTGTAATTAGTAAATTTTTAACGATGAAGAAAAGTTAAGCTTGAATTTAGGTTTGAACTAGTTATATTTACGTAGGTTAAATGTATATGCAATGTCTATAAAATGTAGAATGCAAGGTAGAAAACATGATTTAACATTTTGTCATCATAATTTTTATTATCAATAATTTAGCATTTTACCCCATGAGCATGGAACCACATAGGCATGAGCATTAATGTGAACAGTTCAGCAGATTACAGTTTCTGTTTTGTGTACAAGTAGTAACTGACTATTGAGGACTGTTCAATGTTAAGTCTGACACATATCCATATATTTCAGAATCAGATTGGTTTTATTCATATTTATTTTTGTGGGAAAAAGAATAAGACTAATATTTAATTCCACCGACAGATTGCTGTAAAGGTTGCTAACCAATTGATTCCAGCCTTACCAACAACGAGTTTAATCCATGTATCCTGAATAAATCATCGCTAACCTTGAATGTTGCTCAGGCCGACTTTCCATCTCTATTAAATCTGTGAATTATAATTAACATTGTGGCATGTTCTGTCTTAGTTACTGTGACCATATGCTCCTCCCTCAGCTTCACAACAAAGCTGAATCAGTGGTAGATATCTTTTAACCAGAAAACACAATATGACAGCATTTGGCAGGGGCCTGTTTTCTCATCTTAATCACCACTGTAGGTGCCAGCTCCCTGCTTTCTGATGAACTCCGGCTGGCAGCAGTAGGTGGCGTGTTGCTCTTCTGCAGTTCTCTGGCAGCTTTCTTGGCCTCTGCTAAAGGCCCAGCATTGATTAATTAGTTTATAAAATGTTGTGTAGACTTT
>BRZM01003270.1:129288-141525 GCA_033238685.1 Lates japonicus | reverse complement strand
CAGTCAACTCCTGACGTTCTTCAAAGCTGTTGGAAAGCGCAAGAGCAGAGACGTTTCTCCACCCCTCGCTAACTAACTGCACGCACGCGGTTCGTGCGCAATCATCACCGTTCGTCGTCTGTCCAGCCCGATAGTGTTGGTGACGGGTTGCCACACCCGACTGAAATAGCGAGGGAAAGCCGAGCGAAGAGAAAGGTTACAGACGGCAATAGGTACCATTACGTTACGCCCCGTCGGTATTAGCGTCAGCGTTATCCATCCGCGCTTCACCGTTGTTCAGCCTTTATTCTGATGCGCCAGCGACGATCAGAAATGTCTGCGCCGTTGGTTTTTCACCGAAGCGGCCCCTGGTCTCCGGAGGTCACAACAACAAACACAGAAAGTTTGTGCTGGCTGAAAGCCGTCGCTTCAGGTCAGCGTTCAACACCAGCTGATGGAGAGCCCGGGCAGCCCCCGAGCCCGCATTGGCACCATGCAGACATTGCCCGAGTGTGCGCCAGCAGAATACGTGTCGCACAAACAGAGCGATTGGTCATCGTAATAATACTGGCACACCGGTGTGCTTTACGACCGCTTCAGATCTGGTTGCCCGTTGTTTAAACACCTTTAAACATATCCCACATTTGCATGAACAAACCTCATTTTGGATACTTCAGGTCGCGTTGCCCTCAGCAATACTAATCCACATATTCTGTGGTCTCCTCTCACACGCAGTTCATTTCGCAGGTCATCATCTTCGTTGGCCCAACCAACGCATGTCATCGCGTTTCACTAACCGTCGACGGTCAGCTTCACCGCGAGACCGTTTACGCAACATACAACACAGCACAAAACAAAAATTACGCAAACCGAGCCTCAGTTCGCAGACCGCATGTTCGGCGGCGTCCGACCGCAGCTCGACTCACTGACTCTCCACCAGTGCCGGTAAACGTTAATGCAAATCATTGCCTGTCATTGTCATTTCAATGCCTTGTTCACTCGATCAAACAAACCCTCAGATCGAGACAACATCAACGCACCATGAAATGCAACCCGCAGCGAACCACATTCCTGCCCGGGTCGACGGCTCAAAGCCTGGGGCATCAAATTTACGAGCAGGCACTATGCCCGACCGTATCATGTACCGGAACACCTGTCGAATTGCGTAACATCTCAGCGGTGCGCCAATTCATCTGTCTCCGTTCGCCCATCCACAGCACAACCGTCAGCGAGCACCTTCATGTTCGACGTTAAAGACAGGGCACAGCACTGGGCCCCAGGTCGGCCGAGGTGTACATCGCTGGCCCGCTGCGCAGCACACAGCGCGATCTGCCCTCCCGTTAAGTCTGTCTGAGCCGTCGCACGACCACCACACGCATCATTCGCTCATTCACTTCGACAGTGACGCATTACAATGGTTACACATCATCACAGCATGCGTAACACCCTCTCCTCCTCCCGCCATCCGGGTTCATTCATTTCATCAACTTTTATAAATAAAGAGAAGAAAAATGAAGAAAGCAACATGTCAACCAAACTGGTTATTATTGGCAGGGCGCAGAATGGTGGTTTCATCGACCAGTCCCATATTGGCGTCCCCGAAACTCGACAACACCGTAGCATTACGTCAGGCTCAAAGAGTTGCTCAGTGAGCCCAGATACTTTCTTTCAATCACACTGACGCGAATTTTCAGCTCACCGCTCAAAGAAGACGGCAGAACATCAGTATTCCGGCATCGGTTTGTCAATAACCAGTTACACGCAGTCATCATCTCCACAACACTGCGCCAACGGCAATCGCTGGGTCGCACGGCTCGACGAGGTGAAACCAGACAATCAGCTCGACAGTCACCAGTCAACAGCTCGTTGCGATTTTCAAACCGAGTGCAAACAGAGTCCGATCGTCTCTTTGAACCGTTTCCGTCAAACAGAGCGTAATCAGCCAAATCAGCCACCCAGACGAAAGTTATGCGCACTGCAGATTATTTTCACCCGTGATCGTTCGTTCGAGTTACCCGGTTACCTTCGATGCTTCATCCCGTTTGATCCTCATCAACGTTAACACATCCCTAACTGAGCAATCAAAGAAACAGTCTTAACACCTTGACAAACGCGCCCACCTCACAAAGAGTTGTGACGGGAAGATCGATTAAACTTCACGTGCCGATTCACCGTCATCGCACCGCCACTCATCAAAACAGACGATTGCTGCGGAACAGTCACAGTCAACAAAATTGCCTGATTTTCAAGATTAAATTGCCGAACACATAACACACATCAGTTGGGTTCAGTCAGCCGGAGTCAGCAGACTCGTTATCTTATCATCGGATATTCGTCGTCTTCATGCTGCCGAGCTGACCGTCACATCAGAATACGAGAGGTGTCAGTCTGATCACTTCTCGACATAAACGTATTTGCTGCTCAATCATTCTGGCGAAAACAGTAACATAACGTTTAAAAACAAACTGAATATCAAATCGGTCGTGTCAATACAGTAACCGCAAACGTACAATATTTCAGCATCATTGCTCAGGCTGGCCCCTCGTAGCGCAGTCATTACCGTTCACAGCCAGTTTTCCATCAGTCAAAACAGCATTGGTAAGAATGAACACACTGTAACGCAGACCGCGCAATGCAATGATTATCCTTCGACAATGTTTAGTGTAGAACATCAGAAGCCAGAGCGAAGGGTGGTCAGGAGGATACGAGCCAGCACAATCAATGTCAAACCGTGCCTACGCTGCGTTATCGTTAACAAACATGGAAGAACCGGCGGTCATCTGAGATGCAACCGCAGCACATTTCGTAACGGTGAATTGACCACGCCGTTTTGAAGCAGTCGCCCAGGCCGAGCGCAGAATCGAACACCGACGTAGCTAATGCCTTAAACCCGTCGCGAGGCCCACTGGTTCATCTGTGTGTTCAGGTGCAGCATGCGTGCCTGCACAGTGAAGCAGTGAACGGAAGAGACAGAGTCCATGCAGTGGTCGTTAACCGCATCACACACACAGAAGTTACGGACATTAAAGCCACTCAATATCATTGCATCATTGAACAAATGAAGTACCGTCAAATTATTTGGCATAAACCAAGAAATATTACGCCAAGAAACCGAAGCCGAACGTCATCACAGCACGCATCATTTGCCGACACGGACGTCTTTCGCGTTAGCGAGCGAGCGACGATCGCGTGGCTGGCAGACCAGCGAACAGGGTGTTGCAGGAAAATACTGCCAGATTGGGAGTCTCTGCAGTGAGGGGAAGAAAAGATAGAGAGAGAAAGAAAAGAAGGATCTGTTGGGCAACAGCAGCCGAGTGAGCGGTCGCCACAGCCCCCTGTTTGAGCTGGAGCGGGCGAAATGCATTGGCTCATTACATCGGCTGACTGCGAACTGTCAGCAGATGGGAGCGAGGCGGCAGTCGCATTATCGCCGTTGTTGCCGTTGCTGATTCCCCAGAGCTGTACTGCTTTCCCGGTGACCAGTTGAGACAGTTCGAACAGTTACCATAATACCGCATCCGCAATTACTTCAACAGGCATTACATCCATCTCGAAGAGTAACGCACTGATACTGAATATCCTTGAACGAGACCTGAGAGTCCGTGTTTCAGGTTTTTGATTGCTGCCTGCCAGCCCTGAATATGGAATGCAAGCCTCAACACAGCGCAATTGTTTGCTCCGCATAACAACCGCTGAGCAATTACCTCCTCACGTGGCGACCAGTCCTCAACACTGTCTCGCCGCATATTTGAGAGTCAGACTAGTTCTCACCCCAACTTCAGAGTTCATACTTTCTGTCATCCTCTCAGTATTATTTTGATTTTCCTTTCACTGCTTCAGTTAATATTCATTACGGTAAATATTTAAACAGATTGGCCAAAACAAGCTCTTCATTTCACAAATGAAACAACTTATTTGTAATCTGTTTTTAAATATTTACACCTGCAGTAGCAATGAATGTGCTAAGAGCTAAGGGCCATAGGAAGGAAGGAAATCAAAATGTACTGGGAGACAGTAAGGAAAATATAGAATAATACCAGACTTATCCTCTAAGGGTTAGGGTTAGGGAACTATGAATAGGTTTATTTTTTAGCGTGAACCAGCAGGGAATTAAGTCAATACACTGTCCTCATAAATATAGCAGTAAGAGTTGTGTGTTGAGACAAATTCATACATGAGGAAGGTAATTGCTCCAGCAGTTTATTTATGCAGAGCAATAAACAATTCACGTAATGGTAGGAAAACTGCATTCCATATTAAGAACAGCAAGAGCGTAATCCTAAAAAAACACAAAACACAGTTTTTTCTCAAGTCTGTTCAAATAAGGTTATTCCAGTGTCAGTGCATTTACTCTTCAGAGATGGATGTAGTACATATTTAAGAAGTAAATGTAGTTCTGCAGTTATTATGTTCTTTGTTCAGACTGTCTCAACTCTTTGGAATCACAAGGAGCTTGTTACAAACTCTGAGGTCAAACAGCGAGATGAAATATGTAACGTGTATCCTCAGCAAAAATGCTTTGACTTGCACACTTCACACCTCGGCCTCCCATCCTGCTTTTGGTGGATTCATAATTAATGATCTATAAATGAATAATGCATTTTCATTTCACCCACTCCAGTAAAACAAGAATTTGTGGCGTGTGACCATGTCCACTCAACTTAACACAACTGTTTGCCTCCCAACAATGGATCCTTCTTTTCTTTTCTCTCCTCTATCTTTTCTTCCCCCCTCCTGCAGAGATTTCCCTGATCCTAGCAATGCATTTTCCATACACCTGCTTACCCTCATTCACTGGAGTCACCTTTTTTTTGTCCCCACACTGATCATCCGCTCGCTCGTACCATCTCTTGCCCAAAAGAGAGACGATCCATTAATCAGCAAATAGTGCATTACCTTTGTCATTAACATTCAACTGAGTTTCACCCAGTAATATTTCATTAGTTTATATGCAAATAATTTTGAGCGATTGCCTCATTTGGTCTGTGAGTGCAATGATATATTGGTCTGGTGAAGCAATCCGTGTGTGTGTATGTGTGTGTCCATGCGCCTGTGTGTATGTGTGAGTGTGCATGCACTCATACTGTAGGTTAACGCATTTTCATGAACTCTATCTCTCTGTCTCTCTAACACACATTCACATATACTTCCTCTCTGTTGCAAACACATATGCACAAATGCACACATACAGACACACACACACAAGATAGATGGCTAGGCCATATATCCTTGTGCTGGGTTTTTAAAGGCATTAAGCTCTTTACTCACATCGAACTAATTTCAAATTCACTGCACTCAATCAAACCTGAGCTGACTGCTAAAACAGCATGGTCAATTCCCTCTCAGTTTTACCTGAAATGTACCTGCAGATACTTGAGGGTTGCATCTCAGACAGCTGCCAGTTCTGCATATTTATTTAACCAATGCCTGAGAAAGCCTTAAAAAACACAGGTTTGACTATTAATTGTGCAAGCTCAGTATCCTCCTAATCCACCCTTCTCAGCTCCTCAGCTCCTTCTGATGCAATTTCACCACTAAAGGCTTTTGAGGCTTGTTAATGAGGATATCAATTTGCATTTACTGTATGTTTGTCTGCATTACAATTGTATTCATTCTTACCAATGTACTGTTTTGACTAGTGGTGGAAAATAACAACATATATTAAGACAATGTACAATATATTCTATAACACTCTGAGAGGGGCCAGCCTGAATAATGAGTGCCTTTACTTTTGAAATGTATACATTTTGCAGTTAATACTGCTGTAGCTTTACAGTAAATTTGAAATGCTAGTTTGATTGTTTTTTTAAAACTTTGTTATATTACTATTTTTTATAGGAAATAGTTAAACACTTAAATACATTTATATGCAGAAATGATGTGATGAGAAGACTGATACCACTCTCATGTCTGTGTGGTAAATGTGAAGCCAGTTAGCTCAACTTAGCTTAGCATAAAGATTTGAAAAACTGTGAAATATCCAGTGTGGCTCTGTCTAAAGATAACAAAATCTGCCTTCCAGCAGCTTTAAAGATTGCTTATTAATATGTTATATATTCTTAATTTAATCTTAAGGAAAATCAAACTATGAATTTTGTTAGCTACATGCTGACTGTTCCACCTTGTCATCTGTTTTTGTGCAAAGTAAAGCTAATTGTTTGCGGTAGCTTGGTACTGAATAGACACACATGGGATTTGTATCAATCTTCCCATCTAACTCTTGCCAAGAGAACAAATACGTTTATCAAAATGTTAGACTATTTCTTTAATTGCTCAGATTTAGGGATGTAACAACATTGATGAGAAGAGATCAAACAGGATAAGAAACATGTCAGAGAGTAACCAGGTTAGCCAGACTTGAGACTTGAGTGAAAGTACACAGGTGAAAAGTAAATGTATTATCCCCCACAGATTACACACCAACTTTAATCTGGGTAAACTTTAATTTAGCTGATTACATACAATCTTTTCCTGTGCCAAGAGCAATTATTACTGACATTTCAGGAGCAATCAGTTCTGTTTTACCTCAGTTTAGAAAATCTAGCCAAGCTGTTGGCCTGTTTACAACCTGTCAGAGCACCTGATTGTCTGGACTTTCCTCCCCTGTCGAAGCCGTGTCACCATTTTAGCAATTACTATCATTTAAGCACAATGTTATATAGGAATGATAGCCACAGCCATGAAAAGCTAAGTTGTAATAAACCAGTCACCAGAATCTGATATTTCTACCATCACTACTTTGGGCAGAGATTGAAACAGAAAATTTCACTATGTCTAGTGTTATGATTAGAAAAGAAAAGTATATCCTGGGCTCACTGAAACAACTCATTTGGAGCCCTGACATGGTAAATATATACAATTATTGTCAAGTTTCAGGGACGCTGTCTATCTCTGGGACCCCGAATCATTAAGGGCTCCCTACCATTCTGCACCCCTGCCAATATGTAGTTTAGTTTGACATATTGCTTCTTGTTTTTCTTCCTCTTTTGTTTTATAAAAAGTTGATAAATTGAATAGACGGATCTTGGGAGGAGGGAGAGAGAAAGGGTGTACGCATACTGTATGTGTGTCTCTGTGTACTCATTTATAATGCATCCTGTCAAAGAAGTGGAATGATATTGGATGTGATGCATGTCAAAAATTGGTCGTCACGACAACTCAAGACAAGACTTAACAGGAGGGGACAGATCACTCTCTTATATGTGTGTGTCTGCACACGCACATGATGTGCGTGCATACATTCAGCTGTGCCATTTTATAGAAGAACTTAATGCATGTGGCCGCACCACCATATCTTTGCTTTGTCAGACTTTATAGAAGGTACTCACTGACGGTTTGTAATTATATGAGATCAGGCAAGGTGAGGACAGGAAATAGATGGAATTGAGATCACCTTTAGCTGTCAGAATGTTACACAATTCGGCAAAATTATGTTCAATTTTATGTCTAGTCAGACACAAATTGCCTGCCTCAATAAATTTGAAATGCTGACAGGTATGTTAAGGCAGGAATATTAGTTCCTTCATTTTACAGGTTTGCATTTCACTGAGGTGCATTGATATTTATTCTCAGTCTGGGGTTTGTGCTTTTTGATCAAGTGAACAAAACATTAGAAATAATAATAATGATATGAATTTACATGCTGTTTACCAGCACTGAAATGGAAAAGTATCATATAGTAGAGTCAAGTACAGTCAGACACTGCCAAAGGCTTATACAGTGTCTACCAATGACTAAAGGCTCAGTTTTTGCATATATAATTTTTATTTTAATATATATGTTATATATCTTGCATAATATAACAGTCTCAACAGTGAAGCTGATATCAGTGAGATTAAAGTAAACACAGTAACATGCATTGTTCAGTTTGAATCCAGCAAGGGAATGGTGGACCCTGCAAATGAAAACTACTGTGTAGAGAGGAAAATTACAGAATATAAATAGATTAAGTGGCTATTGCTGAACTAATGCTGACCACAAAGAGTATCCAAAAATGGGGTTTGATTTCATGCAAATCTTAAGGATTATAACTTTAAAGTGTATTTTATTATGTTTCAATTCAATTTGGGTACAACCAGATCTGAAAACAGTCCCATAGAAACACCAGTGTGTACTTAGTGTGTGTGTTTCTACGGTGTGTCAGCATCTGTTTGTGCGACACGTGTGTGCGACTGTTTCCACTGGCGCTGACACTCAGGCAATATCACTACATGACAACTGCCAATGTGTCCATGTGGGCTGATTCATTGGCCCAGAGTCCAGGGGCTTGCCCAGGAAAGAAGGCTCTCCATCAAGCTGGAAGTGAGCAGACGCTGGCCTGAAGCTGACAGCTTTCCAATATGCAAACTTTCTGTGTTTATTTATTTGCCTCTTAATGACCTCAGGTTCAAGCCAAGGGGGCATTTTTTTTCCCTTCAGTGAAAAAAACCAACAACGCAGACATTTTTCCTGTTGATCATTTGTCACTGGCACATCAAAGTCAAGGACTGGAGTAACTTTGAATGGAAAGTTTGCTCTACACTTGAGATGGATGCCTTTGAAAGTTTACCCTTTAATACCAATAAGTGCTTATGTCATTCCTGCCCCCTCCGACACACATTTTCGTTACCATCTGCCCACACACCTTCTCCTCTTCTTCCCTCTTCACTCAGCTTTCCCTCCCCTTCTTTAATCAGAGTAATGCCAACCCATCACAGCACTATGGGCTAGGTTAGACAACAAGACAGGTAATGAGATTACACACAGACTACACATTGCATGCAGTTAAGTTAGCAGAGGTGGAAGGGGGGGCATCCTCCTCTGCTCTGCCTTTGTAAGCTTTTGGAAGGGCATTCAAATGAGTTGGCTGAGCACAAAAAACGGAGCTTGAGCTCTGTCACATCACGCCTCTCTCTGAGAGTGGCTGCTAGTTACCTGTGGCACTTTCTTGACACGTTTCAATTGAAGAGAGGATTGGGCCGGCAGTTACTTTGATGTGTTGTTATAACTTCCCAGAGCCCCGTCTTCGAGTGACTCTTGAAGTTGCACTGTCTCAGTCTCTCTATGCATCAGACTTCCTGGCTCTTTTCTGCATGTTAATGAACTCAGCAATAATCTGTGTTTTTTGGCAGGGGTTGGCTCAGGACAGATAGCTCACTGCTTCTCTGTCTTATTTCTATGGGTCTTTTAGGACGGGCACGCACGTGTGTCCATTTTCATATCAGTGTGTGTGTGTGTGTGTGTGTCTGTCTGTGACGGAGGGAGTATTGAGTGGGAATGGGGTGAGTCAGGATGGTTCATTCAGATGAGAGGAAAAAAAACAAAACAAAAAACGTGATATGATGAGGCTCATTGGACTGCTCTGTTTGCTCTGCCAAAGATCACTGTCCTCCGTCTTATTGGAGCAGAAGCTTGCCACCATTAGACCACTGGAATAATCATATCGCAGCTGTTAACCAAGATCAACCTTTTCATCGTGCATCAGCACCTGAACTGTGTTTGATCTGACTGCCCGCTCGCCCTCTGGTTAATATGTGTGTATGTACTTTGATGTATATGTTTGTATACATGCTCATGGGTGGCATGCAAGGGGGCTTAGGGAAAACTAATTCACATGTATTGTAAGTATGGTAAGCATACTACAAATGCAGGGGGAGAGAGTGTGTAGGTGTGTGAGTGGGAGGGTGTTGTTGATGTGTTTAAATGTATTGCACCAAACAGGGGATCCTAATCTCGTGGGGGGTCAGACTGTATCAGGATTAGGAGGAAGTGGAGGGGTGCTTTGAGATACAGGTGCCTGAGCTCTTTCTCTGCATGCTGAGCAGAAGCATCAGATTTGTGTGTGTGTGTGTGCGTGTGTATGTGAAGTAAGCTTCTACCCTGTTCCCAGAGGACAGAATAAAACTTCAAAGGCGTCCAGATTATCTTTCATTAATGCAAATCAGTGCGTTTGAAATGTAGTGAAATATATGAATGCATCGACAGCGACTGTTGTGGAGTGGATAGCTTGGTCTTTTAGCGAATGGGGTTTCTCTCTTTCACTCCCCCTTGCTGTTATATTTTCCTTGCTCCCTCCCTCTTCCCCCTCTCTCTTTCTCTCTCAGTTGGAACTTTTTAATGCACCTTTTTCCGCTGTTCATTATACTCTAATACCTCCACTGTCAACATCATAGATGAGCTCGGCTTGCCTGGGGGTTGAGCAATCTGCATCGAGTGTCACAGATGACCTGCGGATCCCTTGGGTGATCCCATCACCATAGTAACCCGGGTAACTAATAATACGCTTAATTGTCGATGTGCAAACTGTAATTAAAAGCACAGCGCACTAATAAAGTACCTTGGGGCAATAGCCACTCCACGCCGTGGTCAAAGCACAAGAGGCGGCAGAGGAAGATGGAGGAGGATGGAATGAGGATAAGAAGGATGGAGATGGATGGGAGGTATTAAAGATGAGTAGAGTTGAGGAGGGCATGTGGGATGCTGGAGGCTGGGATAGGTAGGCCTGGGTAGGAAGATCAAAGCTCAAGTGTTACGATGGACGAAGATTAGAAAGCAGGGGTCGAGGAGAGGGCAGAGGAGGGGTGCTGTTGGCTGGATATCTAACAAGCAGGCAAAATAGGGAAAAAGGCAGGTAGGAGAGGAGGCCAGGGATGAGGTTTACATGAATTGGTTGCAAGGGAAAATATCATCTTTGAATTATAAAATAAAATTTTCCAGTACAAAAGCTACTGAGCCAGATGTGTGTGTGTGTGTGTGCCCAGCCTTCACAAATTCAACACTATTTATAATCCAGTGTTGAATTTGTGGAGGCTGAACATCTGGCTCGAGCACAGGCGAGCCTGGGCATTTTATGATTCGAGATGGTATTTTTCACATGACAGTCGTCGTCACTGACCTCTCTCTGTATTTTCCCCAGCGGTGGATGTTCGACCCGACGACACCACTCCTCTTATTTCACAGGCACGTTGGCGCGGTCACGATAAAGTGGCGTGCTGTTTGATCTCGCCAGCGTCGGCCACTCCGTCGTAACCTCCTCTGTCTCGTCTTTAATGCCTCATGTCCGTCTCATGTTCTTGTCCTCGTCATCCTCCCCTCACCGTCTCGCGGATTTTCGACCTCTTGACAGCGGGCCACGCGTGGTGGTGGCGGTAGCTCCCGGGTACGGTAGTGCTGTGCTGATGCGGTTGCACGTCGATCGGTGCTGCTGGACCAGTCCCCGCTGCCCATTACCATGTTGGATCACCTGCGAGATGATCATGTTGCTCGGATGCGAATATCAACCCCGGGCAAGCCGAGCTCATCGTTGAACGACAGGCGCATGGTGGCAGTGCGTTAAAGTTCAGCTGAGGAGAGGAAGGAGGAGGAAGGGAGGGCTGAATATGACGGCAGGGGGAGTGACGTTCGCTGAGGCATCGCTCACGGTCGCTGGCTGCAGTCATGCTTTCAGCCGCTGATTGCGTTGATGAAGATGCGGACGCCTGAGGTTGTTCTGTCTCTTAATTGAGAATCAGGCTGCTTCACGTACGCCTTGCACTGAGTCTGGTGGCTGTAACTCGGCGTGCGGAAAGGTCGGGGCGCCTGTCAGGCATCACTGCTCTGATCTGGGTGCAGTGGGCCCCGCGGCAGGATCTGGTTGATTGCGTACATTGGCGTCGACCTTTGCCCTCCGCACGCCACGCCTCCTGCGTTGTGTTCGTGTGCCATGCTGACACGTGAGATGGTTTTCCTGAAGCCTGCGTGCCGCCCCGTGAGCGGCAATGAGCATGCGTCGAAATGCGCGCATGATGTTTCGGAGACGAGCAACGTCGAATCAGGCGCGGTTCGGTGGCTGATGCGCGATGAGGTTGATCGGTTGGCGGCTGCGTATGTTCGGTCGGTCTGTGGTGGCTGTCAATATGGACCGGAGGACGGTGACGGGTAGTGAGGGCGTCATGTCGTTTTGGTGCGTTTTCTCGTCTGGAGGCCGTCTGAACTCGCGTTCGCTCGGTACTCCTCGTGCGCGAACGAACGCACACACGCGATATGATGGACGCGCGATATCCCTGAAGACCCGTAAGAAATGGACGGAGGCGGTGAACTGTCGTCTGGTACCAAGCTTTGATTATTCGCTGAGGTTCGTGTTTGTGCGGAAAGAGCCGGGGAATCTGATGCATGAAGGACTGGTTCAGTGCAGCTTCAAGTCGCTCGGCGAAGACTCTGAGGAAGTTATAACAACACATCAACTGCCGACCCAATCTCTTCAGTGTTTGATAAAAATAACCACTGGCTGTTTGTCAACAT
>BRZM01003270.1:0-108390 GCA_033238685.1 Lates japonicus | reverse complement strand
GAGTGTGAACAACTGTGCAGGCTTCACCCTTCCTGTGGCGAAACAAAGGTATGATGCTGAACACACAGGTACACTTGGAGAATGTCATCAACTGCCATTGTTTTGCAGACTTACGAGCCACTTTTGTGTGTAGTTGGCACCCACTGCACACACTGCTCGTAGCCCTCATCTATATGAATCAAATCCTCTGAGATGCTATTATGCAAACGCTATATTTTTGTTCTATGAATAAAGCTGACTTCAACCTTCAGATTTATGGCTCCAGCTGCAGTAGGCTATGTGTAAATCAATGCCTTGGTGGGCTAGAGAGGAGCAGTTATATTTACTCTGTTTCTAACTGGCAGCACTAGCTGTACTAGAAGTAAAGGAATTCGATACACACCACTGGAAGGCGAGGCTTTTCACTCACATACAGGAGTGGCAGCTCTGCTGATAGGGATAGACTAATGAGGAATACCAGTCCAGTCAAGCAAGCAGCACTGTACAGCATCAACAGGAGAACATAAAACTGGTTTGTCATGCACCACAGGAGGAGGTAGGAAGCTGGACACATATTGCATGCAAGCACAGATACACACACATAAACACACACACACACATCAGCATCAGATACTGGCAACCTAACGTTTGTCCTTGTGCCCAAAAAGTATCTAATATATTTAGATTTTTAATCTAAAGTTGTTTATTGATTCAGATAAAACAGCATATTGTTTCTGTTCTTCGTTTACAGTCTGTGTCTGCAGCACTGAGTGGATTGAGTTGATGGCAATGAATTATACATGCAGTCTGAAATGTAATTCTCTTCATTAGATGACAAATCTCTTGTTTGAATAATGCATCTGTGGTAATAATACTGCTTTATCATTGTACACTGGAGTTGTGGGACTGAGAAAAATAGTCTTGTCATCACTGTAAATCACCACTGCTAATTCATTAATTCAACTACCAATTAAAATTAAATCAAATGCAGTTGTTGCAACATAATTCTAACATGAAAACATGCAATGTCTGTATCTTCAGTGGCGAATTGAGTGGGGAATTGCTCATGTGAGGTCTGTGTCTTTTCTGGACTTTGTGTGTTTGTGCTCCTGTGTGTGTGTGTGTTTCTGGGCCTTGAGAAATGAGGGCTGGGCCTGGTTAATAATAGTGGCCGAGGGTCTGTTAGTGTAGTCCACTACATCACTCCTTAGCAGGAGACATCCAGGGCTCCGTGCTGCAGTGATGGAGTGTTGGAAGGGCAGACTGGTACAGAGGCGGTGATGGAAGGGATCGGAGGACGGGCGGAGATGAAGATCAGGCAGCGGGAGGAGCAGAGTGAACAGTGAGGGCACAAATTTTGTTCTCTATTGTTTATCCCTTTTACAGATATACAGGATCTGATGTACCACCAACATATCCTTAGGTAGATAGAGGTTATAGATTGTTTTACCTCTTGTCACAGGGCAGACCTTTGGTTGTATCACATACCAAAGACTATGTACATAGTTTATTTGATGACTGAACAGTTTTAAAGGAAAAGCTACACATTTGAGGTACAAATATTTGCATTCTTGAGAGTTAGATAGGGGAAGATCAATACCACGCTCATTACACTAAATATGAAGCTGGAGCCAGGAGACTGTTAGTATAGCTTGCATAAGAACTGATGGCTGCAAAGCTAACACAAAAATAGAAAAACACAAATCTCTCTACCAGCCTAGCGCATCACTTGTGGAAAAAACATAGTGTCAGATTTTTTATACATACTAGCATTTGGCAGAAGGCAAAGCACAATTACAAAATATTCAGCTATTTGCTTTATAGGAAAAGATTTGACACCAAATCTCTTTTCTTACCAGGTAAAGTATAAAACTACCACTACTTGGCTAGCTATCTTAGATTAGTGTAAAGAGTTGTTAGTACAACATCTATTATTGTTGTTAGTACAACAAACATTTTCACTTTAAATTTTTGTTTTTCTTTGTACCATGCTTGCATTCGATTAGAGCACATTCACAGTTCATCCCTGCAGATGTGTGTCATGAAAAAACAATTAACCTCATTGAATTGAATCATTGTAATGACCTGTGAATATACAGTATTTATGACAGGCGTACTGTGGCATATGTATGAAATACAGCTCTGCAGTAATGGACTCTGCAAATGGGCAGACTGAACAGCTACAGAAATCTGTCCAGATTAATAGGAATATCATAAAGAAAACCCACTGCCAAACTCCTTTTGACTATTTTGTGTATTTTGAAGCACATCCTAAAACCACCCCCCTCACCTGCTGTCAACAGAATCTTACTACCCTATTGCAGACTATTTTGGTCGCAACCAGTTGCTTGACATCCTGTCATTACTGAAACATGATTGATGAGGTCTGCTGGTCTTCCTTGAACCTGTCTGTTTTGTCTTTGTTGTGCTTTATTTATTTGAGCCTTTTTTTTCATCAGTTGCAGTGAAAATGGAGAATTGAAGTGAGGACAAGTCTGGCTGACAGAACAGGAAGAGTGTCTATAAAGGATGACTACAGCAGACGGAGAGACAGAGGAAGCGAGAATGGCACAGAGACTTAACAGAAAACATTGAATAGAATATTGTGCTAGAGAATGAACAAAGATTTGTATGGATGAGATTGAATGCAGGGAATTATGTGTGAGGTTTGAATGGTTCCTCCTAGCCAAGACTGCAGTGGGGAGGACTGGGGACCAACAATGATTTGATTTTTGATTTTTTGTTGTTGTTTTTTTGACACTGGCTGATGTCATAGTTAAATTAGTCACTTTTTATATTCTCCAGATGCAGCTCGTAATATTCTCTTTATCAACTAGAGCCGGATAATATCATTTTGATGGATATACAGAGACCTCAGCCCTGAGGTATGGCAGGAGACATGAATGTGACCTTCTTTCGCGCAATTCTCCCACCACACACACGCCAACCTGCTCCACCTTGGTGCCCCCCTTCAGCCTCATTTAGATAATGAAAGTCTGGAGGGAAGCCGCACGAAGATCACTGATCCACTCTAAGTGAAACCTATACTCAAGTTATTGAATACCCTCAAGGGCGAGACTTCTAATTGATTAACCACGTACCGGATAAGAGTTGAACTCTCCTGTGTGGAAGCAGCTCAATATAGGCATCCACAGCGTTCGTGATAGGTATCGACATTGTTTCACTGATATCTGCTCTGGACTGTGCAAATTTATAGTGTCTCTGGATTTGGACACAGTCACAAGGAAGTGTTGAATCAAAATTCCTCCAGCTCAGCCAGGACAGCAGTTGGGGCATGAAAAAAAGCATCATAGAATAATACGCAGCACAGAATGGGTTCAAGATGCATTCTGTTTGAGTGTGGAGACAATGGCGGGTGCATGATGATCAATGCTTCCCTGTGCTGAAGGATAAAACCTCTTCAGAGGAACACAATATGAGGAGAGGCAATGCTTAATATTTGCCTCCTCTTACTTATTTATTAGAATTTTAAATATAATTGAATACCTTCATTCACTTCAAACATTTGGGCGTCCTGTATTTTATTGATGGGGTTACATCTTTTCCTGTAAATTGCACATAATCAAAGCAGGGCCTGTATGTTTCACCCATCAATGTTCAGCTTTGAATGTATTCCTTCACTTCCTTGCAGTGTTGACAGAGACACTGCAGTGATTAATAAAACTTGTCCTCCTTTGAAGATACTCCATGCAA
This sequence comes from Lates japonicus, assembly GCA_033238685.1. Lineage (NCBI taxonomy): Eukaryota > Metazoa > Chordata > Actinopteri > Centropomidae > Lates > Lates japonicus. The sequence goes on along the minus strand of BRZM01003270.1, from coordinate 104,697 downwards.
CCGTCCCCACTGCTCTGAAAGAAAGCATACAGTTCAAAATGCTCTTTGATCTTCAATGCAACTGTTAAAGACAATGCGGCTTTGTGAGGAGGAGGAACACACAGAGACCTGGTGGGAGATGGTTGGCCTTTAAAATCAATAGAGACATTTCTGCGCTTGAGTTATAATAAAGCTGCGCCATAAGTATTCAAGTCGGACCTGCATACAAATGCAGTGTCCTTAGGGAGGATATAGAATGTGCTCAGGGTGTCTCCTAAATCTTGACTTTGAAATACTGAAAAATTGGGCTTTGCAACATTCTACACAGGTAGGTGTCAAAAGAGAGTCAGCTAGTGTTCTTTGAAGATGAAGTCTTTTGAGTGTGAAACACTCACCCTCTGTAGTCTTGAAATGTGGCTGTAATAAGTTTGTAGTTTTTTTCTTGAGAGGTGAGCTATATTCACTGGTTACAAGGATCTTCCGATGCCGACCATCTTTCACAGCAATCACAACCATGCCATATAAGTTAGAAGTACTCCCCTGTTTTATTATTTTTAAATGAAATGTCACCAAAAATAAGCTACCTTCATTTCCATTTAATTTCATTTTATTAAGCTAATAGGTGATATGGGCTTTACTTGATGAGTGCAGAAATCAAGTCAAATTACTCTAGTTCAGTAAAATATTCAGGTATTTGTCCTTCTTTCAATTTTCTGCTACTTATACTTATACTATCACTCTATTTCCACTATAATTATGTGACAGTTATAGTGACTCAGTTTCAGATCAAGCGTATGATTCAATTCAATTCAATTCAATTCATTTCATTTTATTTATATAGCGCCAAATCTCACAACAAAAGTCATCTCAAGGCACTATTCATATAAAACAGGTCTAGACCATACTCTTTAAAATGAAGTATTTACAGGGGTGAGAATAGTGAGAGAAGAACATAGCATTACGGGTTCCATATAAAATGTAAGGTGATGCCAGTAATACAGTAGTAGTAATGATAATAGTAATAATTAGTATTAACAACGTGGCACTAAAACTAATAGCAGTAAAAGTCATTTCTAATTATAGCAGCAGGTGTTGGGTGGGTTGTATAGGAGCAACCCAGGAGACTTGTCTTCTGGGTCCAGACTCTACAGCTCAGAGGCAGAAATACCTGCAGAAAGTGACAGAAGAGGAGAGAAGCGGAAGAGCACAATACTACGGAAAGATGAGTTAGTAACATATATCAGTTCAAATGAATTCCCACCTTGACCAGCTACAACAATGAGAAATCAACTCATGAATTTATGTGTCAGTGAGCAATCCAATAAGAAAATATGTAAGGAATAATACCATATAAACTATGCATTCCCTGACTGTAATAGGTGACATAGGGTAAGACAGGGTCAGTTGCCTTGTTTGCCTCTGTCTACTATCCCCAGCCCCCAGTTATTTTTTACATTTGAAAAACTATTTATGTGCATTGCTGTTTGATTTTGAATAACCTAACTCAAAGCTCTTCATCTAAGCCTCAATATTTGCTGTCTTTACTTGGACTTTAAGTAGCTCATTCATTTAGAGCTACAAAACAAGCATACCATTATAGGTAGCGATAGTTTACACACTGTGTATAAGAGTTTATAAAAGTTAATCCACACACCTCCCAACCAACTAGAATTGAGAATTCTCAGTGGCAATGTTATAGTAATAATAAAAACATATTCAGATATAATAATTTGGTTGCATAATGATAATTGGCAATTACACAGGATTTTTACTGAATATTTTCACAGTGGTACTGTTACTTGAGAATAGTTTGGAAAAAGCCACACTCATTTGCTCGTTTGTGAGGTGTTACCTTTGGACAGAGCTATATAGCTGTTTCCTCATGTTTCCAGTCTTATGTTGGCCTTCATTAATTGGCTTACTGGCTGTATCACATTTGCTATGAGACATCTCCTCCAGCTTTCGCCAAGAAAGTGAATAAGCATAAAGCAATGAAGGATTTGATTATTTCACTGCATGGTTAGAAACACTGCCCTCTTGCTCTTTCATTGAGCAGAACCACCCTATTCTAGCTCACTCATTGGTTTAGCATATACCAAAACAAGTAGGCTAAATTGATAAAAATGTGTGTCAAAGGATAGCAAATGAGCTAGGACAGAGCGAGTTCTGACCAAAACAAGAGCAAGGAACCTAAAAAAGATGCACAGACCTACACGGGGATTAACACTTCAAGCCCACATCAGGAGGAAACACTGTGTAAAGTTTCTTTTGACAATATGTCTGAAGAGGGCAGCTTTGAATACAACAGAGAGCATGAAGGTGAGAGGATGTTTGACATTTGAGTGGGACTGGGTTTATGTGGCAAATGCATCTATATGGATCCACTGCAAATCCAATCATCATTTTAGCTTCTCTATCTTGCCTCGTGGAGAAAAAGCTGCCCTATAATGTTGATGTTTATTAGGTTATGTTGTCCGGCGCAGTGTTATGAGCAGGAGCCAGATGAACTTTGCACCAATTCCCTGGTTGGTTTTTAAGCTTGCCCACAGACCGTGCCCTTTTTTATGGGCTTGTGGGTGCCGGGAAACACATCAATCTCCTGTGGAGTGCGATGCATAACCCCCCTCCATTGCCTCATGACCCCATTGCCCTTCCTCTAGTGTCCATTGGGTTGCTCATGTCTGTGTTCCTGAACCTCTGCTGCCCTGGTTATTAAGGCACTGGGGCGATATCCACCTCGCCTTTTTCTCTGTCCACCGCCCTCCTCCTTTGTTTCTGCCTCTCCCTCCCCTCAATTTCTCTATTCACTGCACATTCACCTAGAATAGCACTGAAGAAGATTGCTGTTGGTCTGTTCCTGTACTACTGCTGCTAGCTCAATCCCAATTTCACCAATTACACTGACACTACCTACAAAACCTGTAGACAATTACCAATGGAGTTTTTATTAATTGAAATGTATTTATAATTCATCAGTAATCATAGCCTCTCTCCTTTGTTCTTGTTCCATCAATCACAGTGGAGTATGGCAGGCTGGCCCCTGAGTGGAGAAGTTGACTAATTAATGAGTGAGAGGTTGCTTGTTCATTCAGACAGAAGGATGTGCTTCAGCCCTGAACTCCAATAAAGCAGATGATCTCTCTCTGTGGTGTTTTCACTTCACTTATTCATCATCCATCAACTGCTGTTTAAAGGGATAGTTGTTGTGATTTATGAATACTATAACATAAAACCATCAGATTTTACAAGCCGCTGTCATACATATTTTTGTAAATTAACAATGGATCAAGTGCTGTGTGTCGCGAAGGAATGTCTATAGCAACCAATCCACTGAAGACTATCACCGTGTTTTATCCAGATTTTGTTTACTGGTTAGATGAGGCACTACAGAATTCTGTTGAAGAGGAGGTGATCAGCAGAAGTGACTGAGGTGACCCATGGACCTGTCAATGGTGACATTACTTTTTGGACCGTCTTGACAATGTTTTGATTTGATTCAACTCCTTGGCATTCCCTCATCTATTTTATCATTGTTCTGCTACACTGGTGTGGTAGGACACTTCCAACCCGCATCCTCTCTCCTGACTCAGCCCATTATTGGGTGCCCACCCAATAAAACTATACTGACAAACAAGACATAACCAGAACTTAAGAACTGACTGAACTTGAGGAAAAAGGAACAAGAAATCCAAACTTTGTTACTTTAAGGAAACACTTTCCTCATGACAAGTCACAGGACTCTGAGTTTCAGAATCTGTCCTTCACAGGTTAAAGATTCCCTTGAGTCTGTGTTGTATGCTGAATTTCTGTTGTGAGAACAGTTTGCTGGTCTGCTAATGCATTAAATCAGGTAATTCAGTGTTTACTAACACAGAAGTTGTAACCATTTATTCTTTGATTATTGAATTTAATCAAAGATTTTCTATCATATAATATATGTTGCCAAATTGAGCTCGTCCTTTGGCTCCATCCACTTATTGTGTCTGTCACTCTTTCAGCTTCTCGCATACAAACTTGAACGCTGGTCCACTGTTCAGTGACAGCCCTGGGACAACCTGGTGATTTAGCTGGGTTGCCCAGCAGGATAATGTGCCACATGGCAAAATCTGCTCAAATGGCTACAACAAAGAGGAGGTGTTGATCTGACCTCCAAACTCCCAGATCCCAATCCGATTGAGAATGTATGGGAACAAGCCAGATCCATGGAGGCCATGCCCACAACCCCACAGGACCCAAAGGATCTGCTGCCCAGTGTCCTAGTGCCAGACATCACAGGACCATGCCCTGATGGGTCCAAAGCTGTTTAGGTGGCACAGGGGACCCACAATAATAGGTGGGTGATTTTAATGTTGCGGCGATCCCAGTGTATGTGTGTATGTCTGAAAGTAATGAAACACAGGAAAATTGAATAACCTTGTATAACTGTCTACCTTCAAGAATCAGGTCAGCAGGATCCTCTGAGACAGCAGAGGCTTTTATAAACCCTTAAAAAGCGCTCTCTCTGTAGTGACAGAAAAGCACAACATTTAGGAATTCTGTAATCTTTTACCTACTTTACTAATATTTTGCTGTCTACTTTATTTTTATAGTCCTCTTAGTGCCCACACTGCTGCCCAGTGACCACACTGACAAGATGTCAGTGCAAAGTTTTGTTTGTCATTTAGTGCCTAATTTGCTTACAAACTGTTGATTGCTTTATGTCATGATACTATTACAGTAGCTACTATGGATTTCATCCTGGCTGTTGGCCGCATTGCTGGGATGTTGAAGTTTAGTGCCAGGTTTAACATGATGTGCTAATAGGCAGCTCTAGTAAGTGTGATGAGCTGGAACAGTTGATCCATGGCAACATAGCAACAGCATGTGACTGTGGTTTTACAGTGTTGCTATGCTCTGTCAGTGCAACCCTGCAGACATTCAGGCAATAAAAACCATTCAGGTGAGCTAATAACAGCTGGGCAAAAAAAATACGGTGTAAACACCCAAAAGGCGTGAAATCGATCATCCAAATCACATTTGGAGGCAGGTGTGACCTCGTTGTTTAGTGTAGTGTGAACACACAGTATATGCATTTATGTTTTATTAGGCTTCTTCTGCTCTGAAGTGCTGTCTGTACTGATAATACGTGCTTGTAAAATCACCCAAGTGTTGGTAGCTGCATTGTATGCTGTGTAAATCCTCCTTTTATGTGCGGGTTTCTTTTGCAATTAACTCCACCAGCGCTGTTAATAAAAAGTGCCCTGAACCTCCATGGCGCTCTTGAGCTCATCAGACCATTTCTTCCTCCTGACTGACGTTTGCATGAACAGAGGAGCTTTTGATTTTATAAAGCTCTCAGTGTCACTGCCGTCAGATTAAGCGAGAGATTGCTTAAAACAGGCAGATTTAAGCAAACCTGCTGCTCTCAGATACGCTCTCCTCCTCGCAGTCAGTACCTTTGTGAAGATCACTCTATCCTAATAAAGTCCTCCTGTACTCCCATCAATTCCAACTGCTCTTAACCCCTCCTCCTTATTCACCACACACCTTTCCTTACACACACACCTCTCTCAGTCTCTCTCTTTTACTCCTCTACTGTTTTAATTGCTTGAAGGTCGTTGACAATAATGTGACAACTTATTAGAAACCCCATCTGTGCCACCCTGATTTATACCTCACTTTGCTGGCGGCTTGGTTCCAAGCAATTACTGACATGCTATTTATTAATTTCAGTTTACAGAGCATCACCACGCTATAAATGATGAAGGATGATGGCTCAGTCATTCACAATGTCGGGTGTCTTGCTCGATTCCCAATTGAGATGCTCTTTTGGGCTTCAAATACTGGAGGTGGAAAACTGGCCAGTGAGAAACAATCACAAAATGAGAGCTAAAACATCCAACCGCCTGCTTTGCTGCTACATGCTTCAAAAATGTCATGATAATTACATGAAAAGGAAAATCTAACCATGTAGTCTGCCCTTTTATTTCCACAGGAATCCATTTATCTCCAAAGATGGCCACAGCATCCCCATACAAGTGTTATACAGCACTAACAGTACAAGTGCGAGACCAATTATGTGTTGTTTCCTTGAAGCAAGGCGAGACTAACAGCTCTGCAGTTAAGCCATCTGTTCTTCAAATACTCTCTCTGTGCCAAAGTAATGTGTCTCCGTATTTTGGGAACCGTTTAACCTGTCAAGGGCAACAGTTGGTGTGTGTTTGAAACAATCCAATAAATTAGGCAGAGACAAAACCTCAATAAGAAGTTTCCTCAGACGTTTTTGTAAACAGACAAAATGGTTCATTTCTGAAAAACCTTTAATAATAACATGTTGAATTTTTCTCCCTTTTCATGGTGCCAAACACCAGCCAGGGGTGAAATGTTTAAAATCTTTTGGATGTCTTTTGAATTAGCAAACATAAATAAACGTGTTTAATGTTCACTCCCCTACCACCACCGAAAAGAGTCCTCAAATGCTTATTCCACACAGCCTCCAGCTTTCTCTTTCAAGTCTCACTTCATGATGGCTCTCTCCCACATCTGCAGCTGGTCGCTGCCACTGAAGGTGTGAAAAAGGGGTATGCACAGGACTTTGACCTTTAGAAGTCAACATAAATGTGACTCTGGCTGTCAGTGTTGTCTTGTTATCATCTCTGAAACCCACAACGAGACCCTAAATATCTCCTATTCCAGTGATGTATGGGATTGGCATAGAGTTTATATTAAAAACGCTTTGCAGATATAAATAAATAAAGGAAGCGAAATTACGACCAGTAAAGATTCATAGTTCAAGTTCATAGTTTTTCTTTCTTTTTTTTCCATGTTTCGAATCAGGACACAGCCTCACATTTATTATTACAGCATGCAGGTACAGTGTGGCACACAGCCGTGTAAATCAAGCCTATGAGCACTTAATTGTGTTGACACTGTGTTGGGAGACACTTGTGCTTCAAAAAATCCCACTTTTAATGGCTTTCTATATGAGGCTGTATATATACAGTGTTAAAGCCCTGTAAAGAGCATGTGTGTGTATTTGGCGCGTCTTTCATCACATAACCGCCAGCTGTAAAGGCCTCCCTGCTGGGCTTCCTGATTGAAGCTGCCCTACCCGGTCCGGGCGCTCTGAACTACAGGCGACAGTGGTCTTCAAATCCTGTAGCTCCCGGCTGAAATATCATTTGTTTATCTCTGGAAATTTATTCTGCTGATTCGTGTGGCACCTACCAACGGCTGAAGGTCGTTTTCTCTTCTATTTATTCGCTTCATTTTTCCTCCTGTGGAAGAGTAGTCTTGTGATACCATAGGAAAGCTTCCTTCCTCCTATATGGTCCCCTGTGAAATGAGATTAGAGAGAGACAGGGAAACAAGAGATAGAGGACAAGGGACATAATAGAGTTGTTATTCATTGTAATCTTCCTTCTCCTGTTGTTGCTTCTTTGCTTTCACCTTCAAAATAGGCTATTAAATTAAATAAACATGTCAATATAGTGACTGATCATATTTGAACAACAGAAGAGTTAAAATAGTTTTTTAGCAGAGAGCTTTAGACTTTTTGGACTGTAACCAGACATATTTACTATGACTCACAAAAGGGCAAAATATTCAGCTGTTACTGGGCAGAGGTTGGAGCATATAATTCAGATGTATTGTCCAATATATTACAATTACAGAGCTGGTAACAGGCAGTGCAGACTCCCACTACCATGAACGATCTATTCCAACTTATTACAGAGGTTTATGATTTGAGACGGATACGACTTGATGTGGTCTCAAATTCATTAAAAATGACATTGAGAAATGATAAATCGCTGGGGAAAATGTGGTTGCCTGTGTGTGTGTGTGCTTGCAAAAATGCGTGCACACCTCTCATCCAGTGCAGGTCATCCGTGCTGAATGGTTTAAGAGTGAAGTTAGTCAAGCTGTGAAGTGGCGCACAGACCTGTGAAATAAAATAAGTAAAGGATACTAAAGCAGGTGGCCTGCTGTGATTTACTATGCACACACATTTCAAACGCAGGCTCCTCTAAATCTTTCCCTCTGTCAACGACAAGATACCGACAGCAGATAACACAATCGATATGTCCCTCCCCGTTTGTCTGAAATGGTTTGGTTCAGTGGTAGGACAAGCCCAAAGTGCTGATGTCAGGGCTGCAGGAAACCCGACACACCCTTTGCCGTGCCATTTTCTCACTCTTCCTGCAGTTTTCAGCATCGATGTTAATCAACGGCGGTGTGACTGCTCTGCATCCGCGTGTCACATGGACAGCCCTTAAACGCGGGGAGGAGACCTCTCGCATGACCACGCTCCTCTGGACGCAAGGAGTGCATGGACTTTGCATGTAGGCCCACATGGTCCTGCATGTCTCCTGCTCGTTCAATTTCACCAGAAACCACAGAGGACTGCATCGCTGAGGAGAGCCAGAGCATGTAGCCTTATTTTAGAGCCGGCACAGAATGAGCTGTAAGTTCGTGACAATAAAGCAGATTTTTCTCACCTCGCCCATTTGGTGATATGGTTTTGCAACACAATGGGCATGCACAATATAAATTTAGCAGCAGCACAGTACGGATTTAATTACCAAAACATGTTTATTTGCTCAAATATGCCTGTCCATTTATAATTCCAGCACAGCAGCCACAACAAACAAACAACCTAATTCCTTCATGTGTTCAGCCTTACACAAAACAAGGCTAATTATACAGTCCAGTGTGATGGTATTTGACAAATCTTTGACCTGCTGGTGGTGCAAAATGTAAAATTGTAAAATCAACAAGTCCGGTCAGCATTAGGATCCATCGCACATTGAATTATCTATGTGGATATATATGCCAATCAGTCTATAGTTCTCAAAATATATCTTCTCCTGGCTGTGAAAAAAGGACCAGAGTCGGGAGGATTCATCCAATAAGTCTGTGCAAATTCCATCAGTGTTGTCAAGATATTCAAATCTGAACTGCTTGACCAACTGACCACTAGCATATATTCCTGAGCAAGAGGAGTCCTCAAATTATAACAGACATGACTGGAGTTACTTCAAGATGTGAGATGAGGCTGACTCAGAGCTATCTGAAATCCACACACACACACACACACACATATTTGGTTTGTGCTGATGTCTAGCTACAAGCTAACATTTGTACAGCTGATGCATTGGACTGCAAAAACTCCAGCAGCCAAATTTGAAGCAAGTCTAAATTTGTTCGTTCACTTTTAGACTCAATGGCTGTAAATAACGGGACAGGACAGGCATAAGTAATATTTAGCAAGATTGTTTTTCTTTCCTTTGCTGAACTATTCTATAATTCTATGGAAACATCCAAAAATATGAAAAGAAATGCACTGGTCATGTAAACAGAATAGTTATCAAGTACCATTTTATACAATTATGTAAATAAAACAGAACTACCTTTCTTGTTACGTTGACGACAGTGGCTTTTGTAAACACATTATGCTCCGTTTGCATCTCTAATGTGAACAGACTACGACGACCGACAAAATAAAATTGGAACAATTACATTATGATTGTGACTTGCATGGGATATTTGTGAATCATTATCTACCAAAATAAACCTTCTGGTGCTAAGTACATTATTGAAGGAGAATGTGGTGATGGGTCTTTAATGTCATACAAATATATGAAATAAACTTGGGAAGTGGTGCCATATACTCTCTGAGGCATATTTATAGTGTTAAAATAATGATGCGGGGTGACTCTCATCAGGAATATTGTTTTGTTCCAGAAAGACTCGAGAAATCTCTTTTCCCAAATAAATGCATGTCCATGCTTTGTTTACCATGACAGAGCAAACTCTGCTTATAACAAGGATGAGAGGAGCTGATTGTACGGTAACCTGAGCCTCCACCACACCTGGCCAGCCTTTTCTGTTCTATTCCATTCACCCATGCACATCTTTACAGCTGGTATCACCACCTCTGGTCAAGAAATTGCAAAACTCATCTGCTGTGCCATGTGGAAATGAAACAGTAAATGCATTAGTATCCAGAATGTGTGCTGTTTTCTGTTGTCTCCATGGGAGTGCAACTGATTAATCAGTGTGTCCTCTGCAATTTTGGAGCAACAGGGTTATAGAGAGTTTGGTTCTCGGTCAGAGCCAATCACAAAGTTATTATGTTGCTCAGGAAATAAAAAACAATTGCAGCTCTAAAAATGTTTCATGTCTATACTATTGTGCCTAGGTAATCATTATGTTGTTGCATTTGTTACTGAGATTGTCATTCCTTTTATTCTTTCGAGTTGATGAATTGCCAACAATGAGTGAAATAACACCAAATACAGAAAGGACCGCAATGGTTGCTAACCTGAAGTACATAAACAAAAGCCTGTTGTTAGTGAAATGGTCAGCCTTCCTGTTAAACCCATATACAGAAAATGTTTAAATTTTAACACCCTTTTAAATGCACTTTTCATGCTAGTCTTCTTCATTCATTGTAAATCAGCCAAAGCAGGAGATGCTATTATTTAATACACTGTAGTCAAATTGCCTGTGGCTGGACTATAATTGTCCCCAGACACGTCCACTGTTTCAGCTAGTGGCAGCTTTGTGGCTGTAAGCCTGCATTGTGAATTATGCATCAAAGGAAATTTGATTAAAGCAATTGATTTTCAAGGTAATTACTTCTCACTCCCTAAATGACCTTGCATCGAATGAGAGAACGGAGCCACAGGCTTATCTAACTAACTGTAAACTACTATGTTGTGCTAGGTGTTTTACCAGAGATTAGATTATTTTAAAGGCATCTTCACTTCAACAGCTTCATTTATAAAACAAACAAAACAGAGCAGTTATGGTTCAGGTCATGGTTTTTGGAAAGCGGTCAGATTTTCAGATTCTGCGTTGCATCCAGTACGCCAGAAAGTTCATGTATAAAAGGCTTTTGTTTGTTTGTCTTAGGATGAAGTGGTGGTAATGGATGCACCACTGATCAGCAGGCTAATATGAGAAATAATATGCCATGAAAGTGACTTTTCATTTGCTGGCAGCATAACTACTACACGCTAAACACAAGAAAGCAGAAGGACAAAATTAAGGTTGTTTTCTCTGATAGCTGCTATGATCTAATTTGTATGACTTGCATATAGTCTATAAAGGCAACAATGCTCATAATGTGACAGCTAAATCGTGATTTCTTGATAGGGCATCATTAATTTTACTTCAGTTTGGGACAGAGCACCGTGAAGAGAGAGGGGGGAAATAGAGGAAAGAGAAAGCCTAACACCAGATGAGTTGTGATCATATCTTTAGCACTTCTCTGAAGGTCTGCTGATTGAATAGCTGAAGTTAGCAACGTCTATTGTCATTAAGTCAGCCAGGTGCAGTTTTTAATTTAGTGTCATTAACTAAACTACAAACTGAGAATTAACGGGGAGGAAAAAGTGATGATGAGATTCTCCTTTTATTCTGAATAATAACTGCTATATGCAGTGACATTTTTGTTAAGATTAACACCTGTTAACCGTTCATTCAGAGTCTCAGTCTACATCTAAAAAGTCATGTTTTTCTTCTAGGACTCTTTTTGTACTTTACAAGATACATTAGTTAAATGCTCTCGAAACCATATTCTCTCTATTGTCTTGTTTAATCTCTCTCCGTTTTCACCTGTAATTGCAGGTCTATCTGACGTGGGCTTGATATGGGTGTGTGTGCACGAGCATGAGATTGTAGTAATGGCATCTTGGTGAAAACAGACTAATTACCTCCTGAAATAATTTAATGTCAGCCCTGGTGTGGGCTCCCTCAGCAGGACAGGCTGAACAGGCCCAGCCTCTGCTGGGAGATTCATCTCGTCAGCTTAGGATAAACCTGTCAACATCACACTGCTACACACATCGTGTTCCTGACCTGAGAAGAAAAAAAAAAGGCCTGATGAAGCTGTCCTGGGTCTTTGCCTCCACTGGAAAGAGACAGGAGGCCTAAATGAACACTTCAAGCTTTCATTGCCACTGGCCCCTTTTAGCACTTAGAGATGCATTTGAGTTTTTTTTTCCAAATCACCTTATTCTCCGCAGGAATAACCAGCTGCCATCACTGTCTGCAATTGTCCTTGAAGCTGTTGTTGTGATAAAGAGAATGAGAGTGAATAAGCCATATGTAATTGCTGCACACTTCCGGAGTTTTCTATCACAATATCAAACAGAAAATGCTGCTCCCCTTTATTTTCAAATCTCTTATTACATCTTATAACAGGGTGTCATGAATTTAAACCCATTTATGGAAATAATTAATGGACCAGACAAATTATAAGGTGGGGGAAGAGGGCTTGACCTGTTTTCCACTTATAAATCAGTAACACCCTCTTAGGTGTTATTGTATTATTTTCTTTGGGCCCTCCCATAAAGAAAACAAATATCAAAACTTATCAACAACACTTAGTTGATGCAATTTGTTTCACCATTAATGACTAAAGACGTCAGATGGTGGATTTAAACCTTCACAGGAACAATCATTGCCAAAATGTTCGTCAGACATGAATTAGCAAAATGCTAGTCTTATTTACTGAACATTTAAGTGAAATAGGCACAGGCACCATCTCTTAGAGCTGCTGAAGAGAATTCTAAATATAAAAAAAAAAAATTAGGATATATGATTATATTAAGTGGTTGAAATTATTGTATGTTTATAGTAAGAGACTGTACCAGCAAATATTAAATCAAAGTTAATTAACCATCAAGCCAGTGGTTCAAGAGCAGGACTGAAGATATGTGGGCAGTAATTAATTGAATAATGATCCAAACTATAAAACAGCTATGGTCAACAACAACATTTAACTTCATCTATTACTCAAAAATATATGGCAACGTATATGAACAACATTTTCTGTTGTTTTTTTTTCCTCAAAGACAAAAATCAATCAATCTTTCTGAGTAACAGTCTGTATGACATGACTATAGTGTACCTGCACAATGGATCCTCACATGGCAGGGCTGTGGTTTGCGTTGGCTGTGTCCTTGTAGTCCAATCACACTGAACCTTATGGTCGTACATAGCCCAGTGATGGATAGCTGCTTAAGATCAGCCATCCTTGAAACAACGCCCAGTATCTTTCCAAAAATTACTATTAAAATTGAGGTGACGGCACATACTTCTTAGGACACAAACACACGCAAGGACATCAGTCGCCTATCACCTGCATCATCTGATCTTCAGTGTTTCTCTCAGATCGTAGGGCTTAGTGTAAGTATTGAGGATTATGGCTGCTACATTATTTCTGGCCTACCACTGAAGAAGCATTTGGATTGAATCATCCCTCTTCAAGGACATGGATCTCAAACAGCAGAAACACGCAGTGGCTATCTATCTGTTGTAATTTTGAAAGATGAGATTCTGGTGTGTACTGTTGTATGAAGGATGCTAATATATTATCCTGTCTTTGTGTGGAAATAAACATCCTGATTTTTACAGCCAAGCAGGCAAAGGATTAACTTGTTGGCTTACACAATGATAGGCACACAGATGCAGACAAGTGGTTTTTGTTATTTGATGGGCGAAAACACACACAAACGCGAATCTTGATGATGCCCTTCACGCTCTCTTGCTTTTGGTGGAGAAATGGACATAAAGGGCAAAACTGAAAGCATCAGTTAATAAATTGCTCAAGCCGAGACTTAGGCTTTTTGTTTTGATTGATGGAGCAAGAAATTCAGACACGCAGATTTAACAGTGTGTTTGAGGAAGAACACTGCCATTGTCCGTTGCTCATTTTAAAGAACTTTGTCTTGCTTCTTCTTTCTTTCTCCTAACTGTCTCTTTCTCCTTCTTCTGTCTGCGTTTTTCACACTTTTGTCTTCTTGGATCCATTTCTTAAAGGTCAGATGGACTACCACGTACTCTGTACTTGCACTTGCTTGGCCAGATGTAGACTTGAGCCATGAATGAAAAGGTGGAACCATGACATTGTGACCACTTTATTGTTCTCCAAGAAAGTATTGTTCCCATTGTCCTTGGGACTTTTTATTCAAAGACATCCCATCTAAAGTTTTCTCTCAGATCAGGTTATATGACACCCAGGCGCCCACTTCTGTGTTTTATGAATTTCTTTTACTGAGCTCTGACATAGCAAGTCTTCAAGATACACAAGCAGTTCTAATATCAATATATTCATGTCAGCAAAGGTAATCATGTTTTTTTTTTTTTTCAGATCTGAATATTTCTCAATTGCCTTGGCTCAGCAGTTAGATCTCACAACATTATTTCCCCGGTGTGTTTAAAAGTCTTTAAAGGATACTTTGAAAGCTCAGTGGCTGGAGACAACCTGATTATATTTCCGCACAATGAATTTACCCTTCTTCTCGATAGAATGAATCACTCTTCCCAGCACGTTAACACTAAGAGATGCAGGACACTTTGCCCGAGACTCAATCTCAGCTGTGAAATTGAATTCATATATCAGAATGAATGAAACAGCTTGAGCAGAAATCATTCAAATGCGGGAGGGCAGAGTTTTGAAATAACACCCAAGAGTCAAACACGGGCTTATTCATCTGCCCCTCACCTCCTCATCCATTTATCCCCTTTCTCTTCTCTCCACAATTCTTCTTCTCTCTTTTTTTTCTCAACAAGACTCCCGTCTCCTCTATCCCACAAATTAATCCCTTCATGAACAGCACACAGAGGGGAAAAAAGGGAGAGGAATTGAGAGAGTGAAGGATGATAGAATCCTAAAGCTTTAAGGCGAACAGTACTACAGTATCTAGGTGGTGTAGAATGAGCTCCATTATTGCTCTCCTCAGGGCTCAAATTGAAAACATTACTGCTCCCATTCACAGTCCTCAGACACAGAGGATGGTCTTTATTTCCAATCTCAGTCTCCTTTCTGGTTGAGGGAGCACCCGTCCTGTGTATGTGTGTGTGTGTGTGTGTGTGTGTGTGTGTGTGTGTGTGTGTGAGTAGGAGAGAGACACAGGGAAAGATTGTGTGTTTTTGTCTCCATGTGTGAATGTGTATAAAGTCATCACTGCTGATGCCGTGCATATATGTGACCTCTCCTGAGCCTTTCTCATTACCCCCCACCACTCGCAGATGGAGACCTCAGTGCATTTTTAAAGACTGCCTTTACATCACAAAAAGCTGTGGCATTAGCTGCCAGTGCTGTGGTATTGACCTTGGTAAGTCAGGACAACATCAGTATGCACTGTGTTTCACTTAAAAGGACACAGTGCCATATTTCGGTGAGGTTGTAAATGAGTGAAACCATGTGAATGTGCAAACAGTTGAATAAGTAAAAGGTTTAGTTAGGGGGCCTTGTATCCTTCGCTTTCAGGTTCAAGCTTTTGTCTCATTTTTCAGCTTTATTGTTTGGGTAAAAACCAAGTTATTTGTTGTGTTATTGTGTAACAACACTGCTTCAATAGAATATTTTGGATAACACATAAAATGAAAATCTTAAAAATCCTTCTGAAACTTGAATGAACCTGAGCATACACTCTCCTTCTGTAGTACAGTCTGTGCCAACCTGTCGTTTGGCTCATTTCTGAAAGGCTACTTGCCTAAAAACAATTCTCTGGAAGTAGAAAGGTCACATCTCGCTCATCCCTCCTCCTCCCTTGTTTCTCCTCTCACCCCTCCCTTTTATCCGGGGGAGGCTGCCAGATTGCTTTAGCTTTTTAGTTCAGCTAGCTGACAGACAGACAAGAGGCTGACAAGGTCACAGCCAGCAAAAGCATTCATGATGGAAACACCAGTTTTAGGGGAATACACATATACAGTGTGTAGCTTAATCATCACTTCAGTTCTAACTAAATAGAATAAATGTATAATGAATCTAAAATTATACTGTTATTAAGAACTAGCTCTACATAACTCTACTTCAACAGTGTTGGGAAAGTTATGTGAAAAATGTAATCAACAACCAATTACATATTATTAAGTGAAAAGGTAATTATATTACTAATATTACTAATTAGTCAACAGTTAACAACAACAGTTTAGAAGAATTTACTGACCATCAACAGCTAACACAATGTTAGCTAACACTGTTGCTACTGCTGCTGCTCTGCTAACATCATACTCATGCTATGCCTGGTTCTGGTGACTGCACATAAAGTGAACCTATCGGGCTCAACACCATCCAGCGCTGAACAAAACCGTGGGTTTAACAGTGGCAAATATTAGCAAACTAGCTAAGATGACAAAAAATGTAGTTTAAATACAAATATTTTGGAGCTGCCAGGAGGAGCAATTCTTGTTAACTGGAGATGCGCCTCTGTTTAGCTTAGCTGACCACACCTCCAAACCTCTAGCCTCCTGTGCTAACACTTCATAGAATAGCTTCTCCACTTACTGCTCAGAGATGAAACTGACATCAACTTTGCACCAAACTGTAACTGTAATGTAATTACATCAGCCCACTGTTACATATCACTACACCGTACATAAATAAATGTAAATGTAAAGTTACACTGTCACTACACTGTGGACTTACTGGTAGATATTTAGTGCTTTGGCACAGCTTGGCCAGGCCGTTGATATTCCACAGTTTTTATACAGTATTTTGTACAATAATCTTGCACATAACATCCTCCATTAACTTTTGAAATTTGGATATTACCTTTGTGACATTTTTGTTGCATTTGCCACTTTTCAGTTGCAGATATCAGAAAGACACTATAATCATTTCAAACTCCTTCATGCTTGTCTGGAAGTCAGTAGCCAGGACTGAGAGAGGCACGTCCTCGTTGGGCCTCAAGCACAAACACAGGTTGTGAAGGCTAATGCCCTTCTGACTGACAGCTCGAACAGAAGAGTGTGCCCTGGAGGAAAGGCTAATTGTGCCGAAAAGAAGATTTGCATTAAAGAATGGCAAAGGTGTTGTATTGCCTAATCGCTTTTCATCATTGAAAGAAAGAAGAGGCGCTTCTTCAACAAAGTTAAATTATGCTGTTAAGTGGTCCCTTGCACATCAGTAGAACGACCTTAAACCCTCACCGTCATTCCTATTTTATAATACTGTTGAACTCAGGTTGATAGTGAAAGTTCAGTTTCTTGAAGTTGAAAATAACCTTCACTGGCATTGTAATCCAATCCAGACTAATGTCTTATGTTCAGCACAGCAACAATAAAGATAATTACTGTAAATCAGTCAGTGGCTGAGAAAAGTGAAGTTAGAGGGTTTATCACCTATGTGTTTTACAAAGTTAGACTTCTCCTTGTACGGGAAATGTTTTCAACAGTGAAAAATGATGTTAACAGCTATCTGTGGGCAGTGGCTAAGAACCTTTGGAACGCTCCTAAGAGAGACATTCTCTTTTATTGTCCTGCTTTTTTGGCTTCTCTGATGTTTCAGGGCTTAAGGCAACATCGCTCACTGCACAACAGTGGTCGGTGAAAGGACTGAACAGATGTGTCGGCGCTGTAAAAAAGGGAGAAAGCTGACAAAAAGATAGATGATGAGATAAGAGGGGTGAAAGAGAATGATACAGTAAAGACAGAGAGAGATTGGAAAAAGACAGAGAGTGAAAGATGAAGTGGCATGATGCCAGTCCATTGCCTTACCTTGTTATCTTCATCCCACTCTGCTTAGATTTATCTACACGTCTGACAGGAAGTATCAAATATATCAAGGTTCCCAGAAGTTTGCCCTCTCGCCAATGCACACCACTGTGAACAAAATCAAATACAGGCAGTTTTTGTTTGTTAGATTGGAGCATGTTGTAGTTGATTCATAAGGTCATTGGGGAACAGACCCTTAACAGGAAAATCAATCCATCTAATCAACTGCAGGCTCTGCATATGATCTCAGCATCATAGTGCTAAAACAAAAGCTGATATTTTTAAGATGCAGAAAGCATTACAGAGAAATGTATCATTCATATCTGCAAACTGCATCACAATAATATGTTGTCACTCTGCATTTACAAAGCTCATCCAATGGCCTTATTTTTTCAGTTGAACAACCCCTTTCCATACACAAACTGAACTTGGTATACATGTAATGGGAACAGCATCCATACCCACTGTGGTGATGCAAATAACTTATGAATCCGTAATGTTCATGAGTTCACCTACATTATTGTAAGCGGGAGATGAAGCGTGATGCTCTTATATAGCCATGTCAGAGTGCATTAGAGATGCTCTCACTCACATGGTGGGATCAAGTGCCTGATGAAACATTAGTTTAGCAACAGTGTCAAAGCCTGTTTACTGTGAGGCAAGTGCAGCGCTGCATAGGTTGAGAGATACAATGGTTATGATCACAGGTAGAGCCCTCGTGGGGCTCTGTAGGCTTGGTTCCACATCTGGATGTCTGTGCTAGCTGAAAATATGCATGAACATGCCACAAGAGCCAGCAGGTTCGTCACACCACTCCTCACCTGCTAATTCTTTGGCCACCAGTAGGGTGAATCACAAAACGACTTTGCGTCCATTTCCAATGAACTTTCACCTCATGTTGTGATCACACTAAAAATATTGACTTTTTCACTCAATTTTTACCTGCAAAACAGAATTTCCCTCCCACATATCAAAGATATACTTTTAGGTGGGTCAGAAACTCTACGATAAATTGCATGTAGATGTGAATACAAGTGTAAATGGTGTGTTTATATTATATCTCATGCCTCTTGCTAAATATGCACTGTGCCACTCTGTGACCCTGAACAAGATAAACAGCTCAGAGAATGGATTAATAACTGTGTTATTTCAGTCAATGTGTCCTGTCGCTGCTTCATTTTATGTACAATTTTCTGTTACATTGTACTTTGGGAGACCTGTGCTGTGGCTGGGTAGGAACCAATTACAGGAAACAAGTGCAGCGCCCAGTCTCATAATTGTATAGCCCCATAGAAGAAGCAAAAATCCTCCCAAAAGAAAAGCTTCTATCAGAAAGCTGGTAAACCAAACTAGCCACAGACATAAGAAAAATGAAGAGAAACCTACAAGCAAACTGACTGTAACTGTTGTTGCTGTTTGGCATTGGCCTCTGCAAGACCCACCAACCTGCAACAACAGGATATAAACAAATGATGAGGCTGATAAGTCAAGGAAAAATACTGGCCTTCAGTCCCCACTGTCAAGCTGGAAACATGGGGTTGATGAGTACCCTGGATAGCTCCAGGATCAGCACTCTGGACAGCGGCTGTGAAACAAACAGCCAAATGAGGCTGAAAATAGGCTGTCTCACACTGTGTCTCTGTACAGTGCATCAGACCTCTTGGTAATGCTATGTTGTTTTACTATGCAGTTCCTTTTGAATAAACTAGAATTAAATAACATCAGTAATAATAATTTAAGTGCAATGGACATTTTGGAATACTTAACTTTATGCTTTATGCTACATGTGGGCTTGTATAACAATTACAAAAGCATCCCCACTGAGTGATAAAATTCCCACCTAGGTGCCACTTTTATCTGTCGCATTGCTCTTCAAGGTTATCTCAAACATGCAACACAAAGTGCTCCCACCCAGCAACGAGAGGAAGCAGGAAAAGAACCAAAACCATCAGTCACCAATTCTATTTCCCAGCTCGGGGAGGTGGTACAGCCGGAGGGGAGGAACAGTGACTTACACACCTCCACTTAGCCCCAGCTGAGGGCCCCCTGCCACCCCTGAGATAGAGTTACCACAGGGGGCCACTTGGAGGCTAAACACCCTTCTCCAACAGGCCCCTCAGGGCCCCATTGTACATTCGTCCCTCAGTGGGAACCCTTGCCACTGCAATCTCCAGCCAATCACCTTTGCCAGAGACAGTCTCATTTGTGTAGACCCTGAGTCAACTTTATATAGATGTGTAGTGAAATTCACACTCCAAGGACTTGTTCAATAGAGGCTGTGTGCAGAAAGTGAAAAGCATGATACCCTGCAGTAGGTCACAGCTTTGTTGAAGAATGAACAGCATCTGTGTTTATATCAGAATGCTCTGGCTTGTTAATGACTTCAACACTGCAGTTTCAGAAACCATCACGACCAAAGTTGCATCACCTGTACCATTTCAAGTCAGTGTCTGCCTCCAACTCATTCGTATCCCCTGTTGTTTGTCATTAGATGTGAGATTTAGTCAGTGACACCATGGGTAAAGAGCTGCAAAGCATTACCTTTCTCAGGGGAACATGGCTTTGTGAAGGAATTTCCCTTCAGAGGATAGCTTTGGCTTTTAAAAAGGGATCCGGCACTGCAGGCTCTGCACCCTGTGGCCTCCAGTGAAAGGCCAAATCTGTGTGGCTTTTGTCCAGAGATAGGGTCTCGAGGCAGGGGATGGATCAGCTCTATCCCCTGTCCTTGCTGTGCTGGCTAATACCGGTGATAACACCTGGCGCGCGTCTTTAAAGAGCAGGACAGGATAGCTGCTCTATAAAGCGTGAGAAAAGTAAATTTAACAGCTTTTCTTTGCATTCAGGTTCTTCATCATAAGCAAATGGGGGTCTTTTGATCCTCTTCTGTCGTTGTCACAGCGGGGGGAAACAAATAAGACAGCAGCAAGGGCTTAAACTCCTAAATGTAACATAATTTCACAAGGCCATGGCTGCTTATTTTAACACAGATTATGTGATTCAAAACTATAAACTCAAAGAGAAGTGAGAGACTTAAAGAAGAGTTGAAAAGATCAGATATATCACTTCCCCTGAGCCTGTCATACTCAACAGCACTGCTGTATATAATTCCCTGTCTGATTCCATGTGTCTTGGACTTGGACACTGAAACGTCCTCATATGCTCTTCTTTTACACTAGATAAACAAATTCTTGGTCTGCTATTCCCATATGTGCTGCCCATACATCCAATCTGAATGTCAGCTGTCACTATAGACAGAAATATATATGTGCTTTTGTTTTGATTCGAGCCTCAAAGTGCAATCGTAGAACAATTGAACACTATATTCCAGTGGGATTTTGCTGTTTCATCTCCCTCCTGTCTGGTTTTCCCAGACTGCAGGGTCTCTGACTGTCTGTCAAACTGTATGTTATATATATATATATATATATATATATATATATATATATATATATGTGTGTGTGTGTGCGTGCATGGGTCTTGAAGACACAAAAGAACAAATCTGTCAGTGTCACTGCAACAACACTCCCTCATGGACTCAGTCACTAACTAGGTTACTATGGATCACGGCGCCTACTTTCTTTCACTGGAAATCCTTTTAGATTTGTCTTTTTGACTGTCCTTTCATCCCCCTTCATGTGAGTTGAGCCAAGTGTGTACTTAAATGCACAAAAAAAGCATCAGTCCCAATTACACCAGACTACTACATTACAAAATAAGAAATCTCCTATTTGTGCCACATCATGCAAACATAAAACAAAACACTTTGTGCTCTGGCTGCAGTCCATAAATCTTGAGTGTTCCTGACAGATTGAACAGTCCTTGGGGGCGTATGTGTACAAATAGGTTATGAGGGACTTAGTTATCTGCTCTATGATATTTGCTAAGATAAGCATTGTGTCGACTAGCTCCAGGCCTGGTTTGGTGTAAAAGGTTAGCAAAGTCATTGAGCTGCAGCTTAGTGTGATGTTGCTGCTGCAGCATTCATCTTCGTGAGAGTAATGTATGAGCGCTGTGACATTCTCCTGGTTTTAGTGAGGGCACAGAGAAAGATATGGTCTGTCAGCATGACGCAGATTGGTTGCTAGATGCTAAAGGTGGGACGCTGTAGAAAGTGTGGCTCTGCACTCAGTGCCCCTAATTTGCATGAAGTAGTTTGTATTCCAAAGTGGCTTGTAAAAAGATGTGCGAGCAATAGATTTGTGTATGTGTGTGCATGTATGCAAGCTACTGTATACTAACCATTTACTAGCCTATATGCAAGGCAGCATTTGAATGCTTCTTTCTAATCTCTTTCTCTTTCCCTGTCTCCTCTGCTCACCAAAACAGATGTCCAAGCGACCTGCCTCCATTAACCAGAGCTCCTCTGGAGTATAACTCAGCGCTGCTCCAGACCCTGCCCAGCCTCCAGACATCAGGCCCAGCCCTCACCATCCTTCTGCCCAGACATGGGACTTGCAAAGCGGACTCAGAGACTGTGACGGCAGGGCAACAAGCCAAGACTGGCTCTATCTTCATATAACTCCTGCTGGAGGTGGGAGAGTGCGAGCTGGACTCTGCCCATCCCTCTGCTGTAAGTGGTCATTAAAGAGCTGGCTGACAGCGCTTTTCTCTATGAGTAGTGGTGGAGGTGTCCTGTTCACTGCACTAGCTACTCCACTCAGCACCACAAGGTTCAGTTTAATGGTGTCTGCTGGTTAGTACTGATCCATCTGTCACTGTGTGAGTGTGTTAGCTATCATCATGCTCAGCAGCCCTGTGCTGTGCAGTGTGTCATCTCACTGACAGTACTAATATTCAGGTTTGGATTCAGTTTTGTACAGACAGGACAAGAAAAGACACGAGAAGATAAAGGTGGTGAAGCGGTTTCTCCTCTTGTTTTTTGACCTTTTTGTCTTATTTT
Source organism: Lates japonicus (assembly GCA_033238685.1). Classification (NCBI taxonomy): domain Eukaryota; kingdom Metazoa; phylum Chordata; class Actinopteri; family Centropomidae; genus Lates; species Lates japonicus. Next base: position 82,328 of record BRZM01003270.1, on the reverse strand, counting down.
GAGTTCAACACTGCAGTTTTCCTCAAATGAATCTGATTAGTATTAAAAATCAAGAAACAGAAGCAGAATAGAGTGGGGTGACAGGTTGATCCTGTGGTAATCTCGGTTAAGGCCCTTCTGTCTGATTGCTGTGGAGTGAATGTGAAGCAAACTTAAAATGTTTTATACAAGAGGCCTGTATAAACCTTTTAACAGCACTCATTTTACGGGGTAGATTCATTCGACGTCATGTGTGTGTGGCCCCACAATTACCATCATTACTTACTCCTGGCTTCAAGTACTGTACAGAGTTATGTGCAGATGTGAGCAGGTGGCATTCCCTGGAAATGAATCAGTTTGGGAGGCGCAAATCCCGAGAGATCTGGTGTCATTTTAAGCGAAACTCCCAGTTTGTGTATCTGATAAAAGGCTAAATATGCTCCTCAGTATCATGCCCCACTATTACTAATCAGGTGCCATTGTTTTTCCTACTACCACATAATCATCAATATTGATGAGGCATCATTTGATTACTATGGTAGTATTATCCTTAGAGTTAATGGCAGATGTAATTTTATACCCATCAACTACAACATAATGTTCTATTTCTTTTTCATCCTTCAATTCCACCGAATTGTTCTCGCTCCAGGTATTCCAGCAAATGGTGAATAAATTACTCGGAGACGCCCAGAAACCTTTATGGTTTTTCATTGTTATTCATTCAGTATGGTACTGGGTTTTATTTATCTATCTTTATTTTATGTTGGAAAATCATGGCAGATAATCTTAGGAGCAAGCATGGGAGAATTATGCTGCGTGGTGCCTTGGCTGGTTTCCCCCCTTTCTACTTTCTGTCTGCTCCCATGCCTGCCTCCCAATCCAATCTACCCCATTCATCAGATGGAAGTGATAAGCTTGGGGAGCACATGCAGAGGCACTATGTCAGCTAAGCTCTCTATGTGTTATATTGCAGTAACTGGCTCATATATGTCACCATCTTGGTGAAAAAAAAACAAAAAAACTCTGCATCTTTTGCTTGTGTGTGTGCAGGTGTGTACTAAACAGTGGTAGAGGTCGACATAGGACAAAATCTGTATAATGGGAAAAAAGAAGTGCAGGAAAATGACTTAGGACAGTGTTCCCAACCTTTTGTCATATTTCAAATGAGTTCATTTAAATTGGAATGTTATTTACTACTACTGATTAAAAGTGGATGTTAAGTCAATATATATATATATATATATATAATTTACAATTTAACTGTCTGTGTTCATTTATACCACTGTACAACAAGTGACAGAAGGTGATATTTCAAGTGTTTATCCATTTTAGCTACCTCCCCATCCTTACGCTTTGGCTATCTGCTTCAAAAAAATGTTTCCATTACTTGTGGCCACAATAATTTCAAATTTTATCCATTAGATTTATCTTTTGCATTATTTGAGATGTTTATTATTATTTTTGGCAAGTGTTTACGCTTTCTCAAACAGATTTTCTACAATTGACTCAATATGTCAATATTTTGTGAAATTAAGTCATTTATTTTGTACCACCTGGGGTACAAATACCCCTGGCTGGGAATCACTGCTGTACAATATTTGTGCTCTGCATGTGTGTTTTTATTTTTGTGTGTGAAAAGAGACAAAGATGATAAAAAGACAAAGTGCGAACTTTATCATACTATCTGTCCTTCTGTTCAATGCTCCATGTAAAACTTATCTCAGTCGATGGACTTACATTAAATCAAACAGGACCTTTGCTCTGCAGCTAGAAAATGAATCTTGCTCCATCTTCATTAGACACTTTATCTAACTTCCATTCTCTATTTATCTATCTGGGAGAGCATTCATGTGTCACTTTCTTATCCTTAGAGACGGTGTGAGACAATGGTTCCACTGCAGCATTTCCTCTCGCTCTGTCTCTGCTCAGCAAAACATGACGGAACAAATGAAGCAATTATGTGCCGGTGGCTGTGCTGTCCCAGGGGCATCTAAGGAACTGAGACGGCTTGATTAGCTCAAAGGGCCTGACTGAAGACAGCCGTGGCTAAGACGACTGGAGTGAAAAGCTCCATAATGTAGAACACACACCACCGAGGTGCACCTATGTATACTACCTTGTTGCCTCGGCATTTTGATTGCGATGATTGGTGTCAAGGCTGTTTTAAAGTTGGAATTTGTCTAGTGGAGCACACAAACAAAATGCATTTGTGTCAGATTAGCAGAGATGGGAGAGACTTGACAAATGTGCTGTGATGGTTACTGTATTTTGCAACAGAGACAGGCCCTTCCAGCCAGTAATATAATTTCATAGGTGGCTGCATGATACCCGACAAATTACCCATGACTGACATCTCCAGGTGGTTTCCAGGAACACGCTAAGCCAGTCTAACTTTATTTCCATCGATCCCATATGTGCTTCAGGAACACCTAGATGGGTTCCACTTGACGGTAAACAAGAATGATCAGTTAATACCTGCAGTATTGATCTGACTGACCTCTAATATTGAATCCTCTCAGACACTGTTCAATCTTTTCTGTTATCGTGCACCACAGATTTGAAAACTCATGAGCTCTCCAGGACTGAGACAGAGAAATACCTTCATAAGGTGACATATATTTGTCTCAAATACATTTTATCGCCAAGGTCAGATTCACTCTGCATTTTCCATCAAGAATTCAGATTCATGAAAATATCTGTGGTTTAGGAAATGCTTAAGTTGCTCCCACACTGTGTAGTTGGTGGTTTTGTGATTTTAAAAGCTAATCCACATCCCATAGATAATCTGTACTGCGTTTTAGTTGAGCTACAAGGAATGCTGTCATGAAGGAAATTCATCCTATTTTGGGATAATAACATGCTGAATAGGTGACTATGTCACCTCAGTTGTTCAATACAGCCTTTTCCGTTTCTATCAATCCTGACCCACTCGTTAGTCCTGATATTGGCCCTGCCTACCTTTCCTTCCTATTTGGCTTATTTTCTGATATTGTGACATTCCTCTTCCTGTCTCGCTATCTAAACACGATCTGCAGTTTCTGGGTCATCCTGGGGAGAAGACCAAAACCTCTACCCTGAGGCAATTTTGAGGCACCTGTCCCCATGGTCAATTTGTCACCATGCGCAGAATGCCAGGGGTGTCCTGGGCTGACCCACTGGTCATTGCCTCCTGACACTGGAGAGAGAAAAGAACGAAACAGAGAGAGGCAGGATTGGGGTAGCAGAGGAGAATGAACCTGACAAAGGCCCCTGGAAACAGATCCACCCCATCAGCAGAGCTAGGAGTATGCAGCCAGGCTGTCGCACCTCTCATTAGTCAAAGGCAGCCTCCTGACAATGTGTGACACTGATTACTGAAAAGCCCTGATTCAGACTTTCTCCTTCTCTGTGTAGCCGCAAAACAGTGTCAGCTAAACCTGCATGCACATGTTCACTTGCACGCATAATGCGATATAATAATATACGCTTACTTTAATCCTCTCTTTCAAATTCCCAAATGCTTGAAGTGCATTTAATTTCATTTAAAATTCCTCCCATCTCCAAAGAGAGTACAGCCTTCATTAAAAGAGCGATAAAGGGCAAACGGTGTCTTCCAGTTTATTTAAAAATTCATTTATTGATTTTCATAGGTAAATAAATATTAAATGCATAGCTATTGTGCACGGAGGCTTACACTGGCAGGAGGGCAGAATTAGGGAGGGATGAAGAGTGGCGCTCATTAAGAGTTTATCATTTTATTGATCTGCTGACATGTCTCAGCACTGAGGAGGATCTGATTGCTTTTACTTAATCACTGTATAGAGTTGAATGGAGGACTGAAGGAAAGTGTCAGGGTTTGCACAGGGAAACAGGAAGGTTCCAGCACTAAACACAACAGTGTTGGGGTGTCGGGTCTCTCTGTGGAGGCCAAGTTTCCACCGTCTTACTGTGGAGACCTTAGTTTCTGATCAGCAGGTAAATGTCACATTTCGCTGCACCATTGCTAATACGTATCACTATGGCTAATACCAAATGCATCCTTGACTGTTAAATTAATATTCAACAATGATTTTGATCTCTACTTTCAACCTAAGGTTAATTATTTAGCCAGTCAGAATATATATGTCTTGGAATATATGTGAATCATACCAGAGGGAAAACAGATCAGGTCTTAAAATAGGTTTGTACAGTCAAGATTAAATATAAATGCTTTCTGTTAACTGTAAGGCGGAATGACATTATTTACAGAGTAACCTGAGATTACCTCCGCATGTCCTTTTATATACACACTGGAAAGGTTCTTCTCTGGAGAGCCATTTATATTTGATGGTATGAATAGTTAATTGAATTGCAATGAAGTTAAAAGTAACCTTTTCATGCCTTTTTTTTTTTTTTTAGTATGAAGGTATAAAAATGTTGAATTACTGTTGTTGGCTTGGACATCTGACATTCTGATGTTTGTTTCTATATGGCTTGGCTTTAAGAATTGGGAATGTAAGTGGCTAGTTAGCATGTTTGTGTTAAAATAAATATATTATCAAAGAATACCCTATTTTCTTTTGATCTTAAAAGCACAAGTCAATTTTCTAGTGAGAGATGAATAAATAATGACTATTTTGTTTTCAGGCATGAATACCCCCTAAGAGGATGCACACACAACCTTGAATTTACACAAATTTGCATAGTTGATAAATGTTCGATAAGAACTATGTCAGAATAACACATTAGTTGGGGCTATGTTAGACTATACATTAGATCTAGATACTCTGTCCTACATTTAAATGTTTGTACTGTAAAGAGACAATCAGCTGGCCTATATACTACAAGTACACAAAGCACATATTGTTAATATGAATACAAATTAAATAGAACGACTCAAAATAATGACAAAATACAACAAAATAAGGTTATGCAAATATGGATATCTAAATATAGACTAGGGTTTGTATAAGGGGCAACACAGTATAAGATATGCAATAAAATGTCATTCACCTTCCTTCAAATGTCTTAAAAGAATAAGTGTGTCAGAAACCTTATTCTCAAGACAAAGATGTAATTTAACGTCACTCAGGTCTACAGACATCTAAACAAAAAGCTTACCATCACACTTTTTCTGATTTAGCTATCTACAACCATATACCTGAGGATTGATTATCTGATATACGATGTTATGAGTAAAACTTAATAATAAAGGTACAAAATCATTTACTTAACTAATGCGTAAATAATCATGATGAGTTAATGCTTATCTTCATGCAGGTATTATATATCATGAATTCCTGTTGTTTACTATTAGAAATCATCAAGGTTGTGATGTGTTTTATCAGTGTAATGGATCTTCGAATTATGATTTGTTAATAGTTACTGTATTATTTAAGCTGTAGTTTGTATGTGTGCTGTGAACCTGTTAATAATCCAAACAAATTATCATTGAGCCTCTGTTTGTGGGGAAGGTCCAAGTTTATACCTCTGAATGGCAGTGTTATCTTTGCATTGTCATTAAACTGCCAGCTCAGAATAAATAGTTGAGTACTGTAAAATAGACAACCTATTCTTTGGTGCTTGCAACATGCAGAATGTTAAGCCAGAGAGGACACCAGGCTGTCCCTAACTTGTGCGGTGGAAGCTTGGTATGGGAATTATTAATGGGAAGGTCACTCCTGATAGTGCTGGACTGGAGAGTAGCAGAGGTGTTGTGCACCTCTTACCTTCTTGGAAATGAGCCTCTCTCTGCTCATTTCTAGCCTGAACTTTAAGATGCAGTAAAATTATTTTCAAAAGAGCAAAACATTATCACCAAGATGCAAATAACACGGTCTCATTATTCCACTTATGCTAACAATCACTCACAGTAAACATACATTTGACTGAAAATACTTTATGTTTTATGTTTGCACTGGATGGGTGCTGCTGCATTGATCACTGTGTTGGTAATATTATGCTGACAATGTGGTTAGTGCATTACCTGTAATAGCCAACTGGATAATAAATCTCTTCCCTTTTATTAGCACAACCTCTGGATCGACATTGGCAAAAAAAAAGAAAGAAAGAAAAAAAAGTATAGCAGAGATCAATAGGAAATGCTAAGTTAGCAGTCTCAATAATAGAAAGGGCTGACTTGCATAAACACTCAACTCCAATCAAGTTGAGTTCCATGGAGACAATAGTAGAAAGGTTTCTGTGTTGTAGTGAAGATGATGTGGTGGGAAGCCTTCCTTCCACTATGAAACCCTTTTCACGTGGACACTGACAACGGACAGCAGGAAGCTTGACCCTGTGAGAAGAGTGTCCACCCTGCCCTTCAGCACAGACACTGCTGTTAGCCTGGCCAGGGCAAGGATTAAAGGAGATTTTGTGAAAGTCCCAGCTGCAATTCTGACTTCTGGGCTGTGTTTCCCAGTTTGTACCACCTGTGGACTTGCCAGGGGAACATGGTCTGTCATGCCTTTGATTGATCCACATGGCACGGCCTGGAAGGCTCCATGGCTCCACTCTTTATTAGAGCCTGCGGCTAGCTCCACCAAAAACTGAGAGTATGTCCTCAAGTCTCCTGTGTTTCCAGCCCCACAACGCAGATGCTAAGTAATCTCTCTTGACCCCTTCATTTATCCACACTTAACCCTTTGACCAATTGACTGCTTTGCTTGTTTGTCAATCTGCCTTCACACTGGGCACATGCTATATAGCATGCTTCTCATTAGAGTGTTGTTATTCTAACTGCAATGCATTTACCTGTCTGTCGTGATACAGGGGGTATGTTATGTATCAGGGCTGCAATCCTCCTCCTCTCTCGCTATCTGGGTTCCTAACAAGGCCAGGATAGCAGCCAGATTGACAGCTGGGGCATTTAACAAGGCCTGGTGTTAAACTGCTAAACTCTGAGGCATATGAATGATTGGCTGTGACCACACAGAACACAAACCACACGCCTTCACTGTTACTACAATGTTCAATGACCATAAGCTTTCACAAAGAAAAAAAAAACCCATCTTGGACTCTTCTATATCGCTAGGTTCCACCACATATTGCTGTAGCTTATATAGTTTAATTAAGTGCACTTCCTTTTTCTGTTTCTTTTCTTTTTCTGTTTATATGATTTTTTTTTTTTAAAGCTGGGGTATTTATTGTTCCACAAACAAGTGATTAATTATGAATTATTCATAAATCATCATCATGTTCATATTTACATCAATTTGTTGGTGCAAATTACTTATATCTTGATTAAAATCTATTTTTAGTAACTATCATCAACACTATCATGTAAATAAACATGATAGCCAAACAATTTAAATTCTGAACTATCTCTATCTGCTGATGAGGCGCGAGATGGTTGAAAGCTCTGGAAAAAGCTAGTGAGTGAAATTTGACTTGTTTTGTCTCACTAAATACTGAATGTACTGTGTGAAAATTCATTCTTGGCATTGGAAATAGTTTGACAGAACGGTAACTCAGCTCCCAACTCAAATCCACTTATAGGCTTTCCTGGTGCTCAGACATATCACACAGTTTTCATTAGCACATGCTGTTTGCTGAGTTATCAGTGAAAGACCATGCCTAATTTTAATAACAAACATGAATGTAGAAGTCCCTAAGTCTGTTGATGAAATCATAAAGCACTACTCAGCTTGCATGTCAACAGACTCAGCTAAATAAAGCCAGCTCACACCATCCACTGATGAAGACAATAGAAAGTGAACCTTAAATTGTTGTTTAATGTAACAAAATACTCTACATTTGACACAGTTTATATTTGATGGCATTAACTCTGTATTAAATATATCCTCCATGTGACCGTCTCAGATATTTCACTGCTCCCGATCTCGACAACATCTGCTTCATACTTTAAATGTCTGTCAAGTTGTTCTTGTTGTTTCCTCTCATTTCATTTCTGTCAGCTGAGAAAATGTTCTAACTTTTAAGGTGTGTATGAAAATGTAAGTGTGCTGGAAATAACTGATTTTCGTGACGTCAATTTACAAAACTCTTGGCATTAGTCTGGTACATGTTGCTCCAGTGCGGTGGGGAGATTTGGAGGAAAGGAGGAAAATGTGAGCCACTAACTACAGTGGAATTGCCAGTTCTCTTTCTGTCTGCCTCCTTTCTCTCCAAAACAGAGGAAGTCGAAACACCATTTGTCAGTGCATTACATCTCTGCTGTTATAGTCCCAAATGAAAGCCCAGTATGTGGCTCCCTCAACAGAAAGATGGTAACAGGCCTTTTAATTGGACTTGGCTTGGTTTTCCATAAACCTTATTGTCAGCACTTGACTGACTGAGGATTACTGGGCCAGGATTGCACCATGCTACATAGACTATTTCAGATACAAATAAGCGAAATCACAAAAATGTTGAACTACTCAGCATCTTATTTTGTCATAGCCATATCCTACAGGCACTGAGCGTAAGTAGTATCTGTATATGAGCTACAACTGGATCAACTGTCTCGCATGGAGGAGTCAGAGTGATGGCTTGGATTAACTCTCTAAAACTTCAAAGTGAAGTTTCTGTTGGATCAGAGACAGTTTAATAACAGTTCAGTCAAAGGTAGTTGCATGACGTCGAATTAGGTGTCTCAAAGAGTCAGCGTTTATGAAATCGTATCAATGAAGCTTCCAATAAATAAATACAGGATTCTTGTGGATTATAAATAAATATGATTGTACTGAAACAACTGGGTCAATTTGAGGAGAAAATGTAAAGAAGTAAAGTGTATTTGGCTAATTAGTCAAAACAATCCAAGTCTGTAAAAGAAAAGAACACACAAGATATACAAGATAAAGGCTTCCCTCAGTGCTCTGTGTACTGTATTACAGACGCTATTAGATGAAAATACTAACACAAATCAACGTCAGCACAAGTTAAGTCCATGCAGCATATCTAACGCAACACACTATAATTCTGCATGGCTAGCTTTCCACCAGTGGCTTAGAGTGTTACAGTATTAGCGACTGAGCCAGGATAGTCCTGCCCCGGCTGCAGCGAGTGAACACCATTCACTGGGACTGTCGTGTGATTGGATTGAGGCAGACCTAAGCGCAGCTCGAGCCGCACTTATCAGCTAGCTGGCAGATAGGACTTGTCATACTGCCTGTCAGATCTGATGAGGGGACCACGAGCCTCACAATGGAGCTAAAATGCAATCTCCTCCTCTGCAGCTGCATGGCCTGTCTCAGGGACACACTTATTAGACTTTGTAAACAGCCAAATGTGAGCGCTAAACTGTAAGAGCTACTGTCAGGCAGGCTGTGCCTCTCTCAGCCCGCTAGCCAAGACCAGGAGCAATTCCATACTGTTGTAATGAAGGGATTTACAAGAGACCAAGGACTTAACTGAGTGGTGGAGCTGTTGAAAGAACACACAAGGCATTAGAGGAATATTGGTCAAGATTTGTCTTCAAAATGTTTGACACTACATTTCATATAGCATGTCAAATGGGGACTAAATAAATGTTTAAGCAGTTGTGCTGAGGTTAGTTTAAATATATCAGTCAACAACTATGACTCCTCATTTGTTTATATGAGCAATTATATATCATTACCCTTGATTACAGCTATAGTTTACTGTGCACATGTGAAATCTTCTCACTTAATACACATTTCATATGAAGAGTTATAGTTGGTAATAGATGCATTAATACACACTTACAAGCCCATATCTGCTTACAACTACATTATGGTATTTTAAGTTGATAAACCATCCATTGAGGGTTTTAAATAGGGGGTTAAAACAAAGCCTTACCAGTGTTATTCTTCAAATGAACAAAAGTCGAGTGTCTCAAACATTTTTAAAAAATATGTCTATTCAAAATGGCATTTTCAAAACCCAGGTTTCTAGAACTTCTAAGTGCAAAAAGTACAAGGCTTTCATTTGAGCAAGGCATTATTCTGATATTGCTTTGCCATACAGTACATTGACATGTCTACAAAGGAAATAATGAGGGACGGAGGAAGAAATTGAGGTCTCCACAATGCAGGGCTGATTATCCTTTATTAGCCTGTTCCTGCTCTTTTAACTCTCACATCCCACCACCCAGGTACAGAGCCCACAGCTGGATGTCAGTGCCACTGAGACCAAGCCTTAGGTCTTTCTCTCTTTTCATTTATTTATTTTTTGAACCTGCTCGCAGTCTCAAACTCACGCCCTCTTTTTTTTTTTTTTTTTTTTATATAATCCCTCTTTCTTGTTCTCTGATTATGGTCCTTTCACCAAATGCCTCCAGGTCCCCCTGAAATAATGACATTTAAACAAGTGGATATGCAGAGGTTTGCCAGAGGAGGCCCAGGGACGTTTAATATCTAGCTGAGTACAAAGCGCGAAGGAGAAAGAGACCTGGTTGATGGGAGACTCACTCCTTTTTCCACGTAGCACACAGTCTCTGTTCTGGTTTCCTGAGATCATTAATTTCTCCAAAAGAGATCTCCCCGGGTGAGACTCATTCACATGCAGATGGCACTATTCCTCGGGAGCCTCTATCGCTCTTTCTCTCTCTTTCCATCAGGCCATTTAGTGCTCTCTTTCTCTCTCTTTTGCTGTGTAGCTCCCTCCTATATTAAGCAAACGGTTAGCTTGGCAGCCTTAGGTGACATAGCACTCATATTTCAGCACCAGGGAACAGGAGTAATGCAATGTGCTGCTATGGATACATTACATGAGAATTTGTCTCTTTTAAAGTGAGCAAAGTCGGGGAGGGCGTCACTTAGTGATACAGACATTTATCTATGGAGATCATTTCTCTTCTCTGTCCTCTATTATTCTCTTATTAAAACTTCCTCCTTTTCTTCCTCATGCTCGACACACGGCTGGTGTCTTGTGTTGTGACATGTAATGCTCTTGCATGTTGCACGTCATGCCACCAGGGGAGACCCCGTTTATGCTGGATTAAAGAGTGAATGTTCCCCTGTCGCTCAACAGAGAGGACAGCTCTCTGCCCTTTGCTGCTATCATCTCTCATTCTGATGCTGTATGGTAATGTTGCTGGAGTTAAAGGGCTCTGCGATACCTATCTCGTTTGCGTCTTAACCAGAAACCATCGCTTCCTCTCCCTGTCTAACAGCAGCTCCTGTGTTGGTGTGTATGCCACGGCAGTAATTAGTAATTAGTGACCCGTTACTGCATGCATTTGTGCCATAACCCAGAGGCGTTAGCAGCAATTCCCCCACCCCCACCTCCCTCTCTCTTGCTCTCCCCTCTCCCAGTTCATATCTAACCTGATAGACTTTGATGACACGCTTCTTTGAAGACCTGATCAAAGACGAGAGCCTTTGATGAGAGTGATGTTTGCTGTTGGTGAGGAGGAAAGGAGGAATACCAATCGTCTTTTTCAGGGAGGGAGAGACAGAAAGACAGTGAGGAAGAGAGATTTGACACTGTATTTATATATCAAAATATTTTTGTATTTCTATATGTAAAAGCTTTATTTAATATCAATGTTGTAGATTTATTAATATCTGCATTATGATTTGTGTCGGAAATGTGCAGGGCCTGTGCTGGAACTTGTTAGAAATCATCTTGACTTTTTCCTGTGTAAAATTGTTTCCCGCTTCTATTTATACTCCTCATTCATGCAGTAGGTGTATATACACCAATCACCCACAACATTAAAACCACTAACAGGTGAAGTGAATAACACTGATTATCTCATTATAATGGCACCTGTCAAGGGGTGGGATTTATTAGGCAGCAAGTGGACAGTCAGTTCTTGACATTGATGTGCTGGAAGCAGGAAAAATGAGCAAGTGGCAGGATCAGAGCAACTTTGACAGCGAGATGACTGGGTTAGAACATCTTCAAAGGTCCCCAGGTCTCGTGGGGCATCCCCAGTATGCAGTGGTTAGTACCGATCAAAAGTGGTCCAAGGAAGGACAACCAGCACCCAAGGCTCACTGATGCACATGCAGAGCGAAGGCTGGCCCATGTCATCCAGTCCCACATAAGAGGTACTGTAGCACTAGTTGCTGAAAAACTGCTGGTTATGACAGAAAGCTGTCAGAACACACAGTGCATTGCAGCTTGCTGCATATGGGGTTGTGTAGCCGCATACCAGTGAAAGTCATCGCCCTACAACGGGCACGGAAACATCAGAACTGGACCACGGATCAATGGAATAAGGTTGTCTGGTCTGATGAAGCTCTTTTTCTTTTACGTTCCATGGCAGGTATGTGTGTGTTGTTTAAATGGGGAATAGAGATGACCGCAGGATGTGCTATGGGAAGAAGGCAGCAGAGGCAGTGATGTTATGGGCAATGTTCTGCTGGGAAGCCTTGAGTCTTGTTACTTTGACACTTACACAATATTCAGCAGGTGCTTTTAATGCTGTAGCTGATTGGTACAAAATAATATATTGTTTTAACTATGTACCTGAATGTGTCAAATAATAAACATAATTTGCATTTGAACCACACTCTCAAACAAATGGGGGCAGTCTAATCTGAGCTGAGATAAAAACTGTGTAACTGTTAAGGGCCTGCATGGAAATGAACAGAATGAGGTAGCAGTGGGAAAATTAAGTCAGAATTGCACTGGGCCATACTGCAAGGTTTTATATATAATGGGAGGCATAATGGGAGGTGGCTCTGATGAATGCAAAGTTGGTCTGAAGCATCTGTGATAAAAATGAGAAAGCTCTTAATGGGCAACAATAACTCACTGGGCCATATTGCATAGAGAGAGGGAGAGAGCCACTGGGGGAGCAACAACAGGTTGGGGAGACACAGAATGAGAAGTGGAGGGAGTGTCAGGGTAGGTTGCTGAGGCAGATGTGACAGGTCCCTCACTTCAGCTTCTCTGTTTCCCATCTACTGACAAGCTGCACAAAGTGCCAGGCTTCAGTGTCAGATCTTGAGGTAAAAATAACAACTGTGAAATATCAGTCAAGCTCATGCTGCATTGTCCTACAAATCATTGCCCCTTGTGGCTGTTGGAGGAAAAAAACACCCAATATGTCTGCAGTCCTCACCAAGAAGACTTCATGGATGAGGGCTAACTGTTTCCCTTATACTTGCAGCTCCACCAGACTGTTATATGGTATAAACATCCTCAGTGGTTTATATTTTGGTTCAGCGGTTCACATAACAAAAGTATAAAAACTAATGCTCGCTCCAAACAGCTCCCCTGTAATACCATGATCATCCTGAGGGGGTCATGCATCTCAGAGAGAGGGAGACAGGTAGTTTCCTGAAAAAGGGAAACTATGCAGACAGTAGGGAATGAAAATGGACGCAGACGGGCAATAGGACCGAGAGGTGGAAGAAAGCAGAGTGACATGAGGTGAAACAGGTGGAAAACGAATTATGTCAAGACGCAGCAAACAACATCAGCATACCGTCTCTCCAGCTGTCATATGGCCTTGTATCTGATTTTTTATTGTTGTTGTGTTTCCCCTTTCGTACCTGTTATACTCTGTCTGTTAACGTTTGTTGCACTGGTATCCTTGTGTGCCGGGTGAGAACAAAGCAAAGGACTGAACTCGGCATCTGTATTCAGGTGCACTAATGGAATCACTGAGGCTAAAATGGCAGGAGGTGAAAGGTGAGTGCACAGAGAACAGCAGACAGCTCCACCTGCTGCTGCTGTGCTCTTTAAACCACTTGACTGTGATGGTATGGGAAGTGTGTGTGTGTGTGTGTGTGTGTGTTTCTATACGCATTTGTTGTGTGTACGTGTGTGAGAATGAAGGAGGAAAGCGAATGACTGAGAGATTTTTGTGAACAGATGGTTATAGAAGGTCTTTGCAAATCAATTCTTTTTGTTCACAGGCATTCATCTTTTATTAGTTATTCTCTACTGTGGGTATTTGAAGATTTAGCTATTAAGGAATGTGTGTTGGGAGTAGCTCTAACAAAATATCCTTGACTTTTATGAATATACCAGAAGGCTTTTCAGTCAGTTCCCGATTTGGTTAAGCTTTATTGAAGATGTGATATAGCGTGTGCAGACAAGCTAAAGACCTTTGAAGGATTTGATTTTTACCAGTTGTGACAGCATTGCTGGTATCGTTTTCACCTTGTGAGTCTTTGTATGTATCACCAAGGGAAAATGTGGCTCTGGAGACACCTACTGTAGGCGTTTATATTTGTGTCTGATTGTGAACAGATTTTGTGCAAAATGCAGTCACGAAACTTTACAGGTATTTCATTAACATCAAAATGAAGGCTGATTTTGAAGATGGACGTGGTCCCAACCACCATGAGTACTGAGTACTCTGTAACTAGAGACCATCTTGCAATGGGATCACCCCAGTTGCAACACTCATCAACATGCTGATGACCCAACCCATGAATACTCAGTAGTTATCACTACATTATTACATGAGTGCTCATGGGTCGGACCACACCCATTTTCAAACTTGACCTGAACTACACACCTACACCGAAACACCACACAGTTTTGGACTGTAGCTTGGACACTACAGCAACACTATCACAGTGACAATACCTAGCCACAGATATATAGACCTCTGTGGTAGGTCCCCCTACAGTTTCCAGGCCAACATTTTGACATGATGATACGAACAGACACACAGACAGACAGACACACACACACACACAAGGTAAAAACAATAGCCTGCAGTAAGATGTAAATCACATGGGTGATGTATGGTACAATTAGAGCTGTAATTAACGATTATCTTCACTCATTTTCATCATCTGATCTGCTGATTACATTCTAAATTTATTGATTAATAATTTAAAGAACAACAGAGCTCAGGATGATTTCTTGTAATTGCTTGTTTTGTCTGACCAGTAACCTAAAACCCAGAGATATTTATTCTATGATGTTGTAAAACTGAGAAAAGCAGCAAATCATCACAACACAAGAGCAGGAAACAAATACTTTGGCATTTTACAATAACAATTTCAACATACAATACATAAGGCATGTGAGTATTGTATTACTAAAATCCACAACTGCCCTTTAAAGGGAAGAACTGTGCCAGTTGCAAATATTAAAATCTGTTCATCATCTTGTGGAATAAAAGTGTTAATGCAGTATTTCCTGAGCACCTCTGTAGTATTAGTCTTGATAAAGTTCTAGGAGGGGCTATATAAGGTAAGGAGGATTAACCCCATTGATGTCCTCCAGGTAATCTGAAGTAGTATTGGGTGTTACACAGAAAACTTAAGAAACACCCATTCAAACCTCCCCGGAGGATGTGGAGTGGGTATGTTTTGTTTTACCATTTTCCCCCTTTTCTCCACAAATTAGAGCTAGCTGTTCCAATCACTTGTTCAAACTTAGGGAGCTAATATTCTTGCCATTCTATGCTAACAAACTCTTCCTCAGATCTGGAATTTTTTGAGAATATTTATTTTGAACACGTCAGTGGCTGCTACTCTTGCTGAAAAACAAATTATTTGTGAGAACACTTCCTTGAAGAAACTGCACAGTGGGCTCCTAAAATCAATCTTTGCATGTTCAATCCAGAATACAAAAAAGAGGAACTACAACAATAGAAGGCTGAAGAATGAGCTTCAGCCAATTAGCCATACACTGGGCAAGAGGAGGTGGAGGCAGCATGTTGGGCGGACACACACCAATTTGAGAAATTGCAGGGAGAGGCCCAGGCAGCAAGTGAGATGCAGGTCAGCAATCGCCCTGCAACAGCAGGTCCGCAGTATAGAAAATCACCAATCCATCTATCTATGTTTGATTTAGCCTCACTAGCTTGAATAATAAACAGGGACTGAGCAATCTGCCACGCAGCTAGTGGGGACGATAAAGACTTTACTGAGGGGAGCCAACTATTGTAACCAACAGAACTGAGCAATTATGCTACAGTGATTTCACTAAGCACTGTTGTGGACTGACTGATTCTGTTTTAGACAGCTGCACAGAGAGACTTTATGTATGTGACAGAGGTTTGAAATGGTAGGTTTTCTCTTCAAACATAAATTCAGACAGAAACAAGAGATTGTGATCACTTTCTGTAGTCGTGGGTGCTCCAACTTGTTCAAATATTACATCAGATTATAGAATGAGATGATATACTTTGTAAGAAAATGAAAGGATATGATAAAATATCACCAAACAACAGGCTTTAGTGCAGTTACGATATAAGAGTGAATTTGAAAGGAGTGTATAGTTCACACTAAGCTAAATAAATATCTAGGCCGTATGTTTTTCACTTCTGTCAAACCTGAATTCTGACTAACTGGCAGCTGCCACCAGGTCTCTTGTTGCCACTGTACAAGGCTTGACATACACTTATCGACCAGCAAAACACTGATCATAGAGCCCGACAGACTGTCGCACTTTTCATTAATCCAGCTGTAAACGATAGACATGGAGTATCAGTGTGAGCTGACTTGCCTTAAATCAGCTTTTTGGCAGCTGACACTCATATTTGAGATGTCCAGAGCTTTTACTCCAGGTATGGATATATTCACGAGGACAGGGATTAGCTTCTTGATACAGAGCCACATCCAGGGCTCAGGGCTATTTCTGTAACTCTTAGTACAGTACGTGTATAATCAGAATTATTATGCTTTATTAATAAGTAAAATGGTTGTCAGGCCCTGGTAGATCAAACTGGGACAAAAACACAAATAAATATTGGACTTATATTTGAGAGGTAGCATGAAAAAGACTCTAATTTGATGGTCATGCTGCTGTGTTCTTTCTGTTAGCTAATGCACATGCACACAAAAGTTCTGCATTTTTACTTTCATAAAAAACATTCCCCTTTACTCTGTATTTTCAAAGCACCAATTTTGTTAGGTCACATGCTGTCACACTTTGGTGCACAAATGTACCCTTGTTCCACTCTGGTCCTCACAATGTAATGGGAACATGATGACAGCCTTAGCATCACTGTTATTTCCAGTCACAAAGAGCACAAGTTGCACAAAGCAGAAGCTTGTACAAAGAAAATCTGAAAGTTTCTCTTTCTGACCCATCTTTGTTCACGTAGATTGCTTCACATTGCTCCCTCCCTCTGTTTGCAATTTGAATTCAAAGTTTGACTTCATTATTCATGTTGGAAATTAATTTAGTCAGCAGTGTAGATATATAAACAGAGACCAAATGGAAACAAAACACAAAATAGCAAGAGTGCATCATCCATATGTATAAGAGCTATGTGACGTCTGGTGAGTGTGCGATATTTCACTGATTGACAGCTGGGGGGCAAAAGCCAGGGAAGACTGCTAGCCAGTGTAAACATGGATGAAAACAGTGGCAGGTTTGAAAGGAGGATGTAAATACATTTAGCATGTTTGTTGGGCCTCAAGCACACACACTGCATTTTTTGTGAAACTTGAATGTAAACTTGTTTGTTTACACAAACTACATTTAAAGGTACCCTGTGGAGGAACTCTATTGTCTTTACTTAACACTCCCTAGTCTGCTTCTACACCACCCAAACATCAGCAACACAAACAGACACACACATCCTGTAATAATTTGTCTTTTGTGGGTACCCACCGACATTATGCATTCCCAGGCCCCTTTATCCTAACTTTAGCAATCACAATTAATGGCAATCCCTAACCCTTACTCTAACCCCACCTCCCAACGAACTCTAAACCCCCAAACAGCCATTTAAACTTCTGTAGGGTCCAGCATTTTGTCCTCACAAAGTTAAGTCAGACCCTACGAGTAAAGTGGGTCTCTAGTCCACATGAATGAGTAGCAAGCCCACAGACACACACACAGAAAACAAAGGCAGCTGCACACTCACACGCACTAGAGAAGTAGAAGTGTAAACAAATCTGTAATATGAATAAATTAAATATGTGACAGTAAAACATATGAGACAGTAAGAAGGGCACTATAACACATGGCACAGATTTAGTGCCAGCTGTTAATAGCAGCAGGAGTGCGATTGCTTCAAACTTATTGTTGTGATTGAACATTGCAGTGTTCACTCTCTCTGACTCTTATCCCCTGCCCCAGAATCTTATTTAAATTGAGATCATTGCACAATTATGTTACTTGTGCCAGTTCAGTTCCACTGATCTCACTTTCCATGTTTGGTGTTTTAGGAGGCCAAATGACTAAGCAGAAAATGCGTGATGGAGCTGGCTAAAATGTTAATGTTCTCGTTACCGCGGCTACTGTTGAATGCTCAGCAACCCAAACAGAAACGGATAAAATATCAAAGGAGCACCGTGAGGCAGGAAAGGCTGGGACAGCTATTCTGTCTGAGAGGAGTGAGAAGGAAATTGGACTTTGGAAACTGGAGAAAGGAAATTGACACATTGTGAATGACTGTGTGGAGTGCAAGACTGGCTAGATGTCCTACAAATAGCGGAGTATGAATATGCTGCTATCTGACCAGATGCTTGTACAATGGTTGCCAGGAACATGCATTTCATTCTTCTCTGGGGAGAGCAGGTCAGGGCCACAGGGAGACACACATCACTGTGTGCAGTATCTCCTGGCCGACAGTGGTGGTAAGTAGTGCTAATAGGGAATTGGCGCTCAAGCAGGAGGAAAATGGGGAAAAATACATGAAAATATGCAAACAATATGGCAAAAACACACTGACATGGGGAGCTCTTTTTCGTACAGATGCCATTGGTGGTATCCAGAATATGTTCAGTTTAAATGAACAGAGAAAACCAAAAATATTTTTAATGAGGTAAATATAACAAGCCACATTTGAATAAATTTTTCAGTTTGTTTGTATTAATTGTGATGTATTTATGCAGTAGGGTTTTCCAACCTTTGCTTGCACCATGAAATGTACATTAGGTTTACAGTCTCTCTGTCGTCCTTGGAGAAAATCCTCTATGCTCTCTCAGACTCTCAGTGATTACCTCTTTACTTATGTTAGCAAGTTGCAGCAGTAATAGAAACACAGCAGACGAGACCAGTAGCTATGGGTGATGATGGACTGTTTACCTCTAGATACTTGCATTCTGGTGTTATATAATCTGAGAAAAAAACCAGCCCATTACAAAAATGATTTTTTTGGTGTCCATGCAGACTGGCAACAATAAGCGGTCCAGGAATTTGACGCACTAATTCAAATTGAAACATGTTTATCGATGAACGAATTGTTATTCTAAAAATACTTTTAATTTGTATAGTTTGTGTTAGGCTGGCCCCCAAAGTTTCAGTGTGTATAGAAAGCAAAAATTGGGGTTGAATTAATGTAATTAATAATTGACATATAAATTAAAATGTATTTATTTTGTAATATTTTATTATCATTTATTAGTTTAAAAATAGCATTTAGACCTCTGACATGAGCATCAAATGTTATTAAATTCATGATGAATAGTCCAACCATGACGCGGCAAAGACATACTGTATGTAGGTATTATGTAACATACTTACATTCATTCTGTTTATTGCAATGCAAATAATTAAGTTGAATGAAGCCTGCTTGATCATATGAATTATGCTCTAATTTACTCACAGTCACACAATGTATCTAATAGTGTGTATATTTAATTCATTCTGTCCTAGTTCTGGTTCTGGTTCTCCTCCACCTATTCCCTTTGTTCAGAACTATGTTCGCTTTCATTTGTTTACATTGTAGCATGAGTACTTATTAAATGAATTTCGTGCTGGGCTGGCTAAAAAATGTCATATGCCTTATACAGGCTATACGCAAAAAAAAAGAACTGATGAGTAGTCCAGAAGAAAATTATCCAATTTAAAAGTTTGTTTTATCTTTCTGTCCATGTTTCGGCAACTAGTGCTAGATACTTTCAGTTGTGACAACAACTGCTACTGGATTACACCAGCCATGTTGATTAGGGTCTGGACCCAGAGGAAAATTCCCAAACTTCCTTAATGGTTAGTCTGGTGTCTCATAATGATGACTTGTTTTGTGAATCAATCCTATACCCAGAGACCCAAGTCTCATTATTACTGAAGATTCATAATTGTGAGATCTGATCCCAAGATTAAGTAAAAGATCTAGATCCTGCAATTATGGGATTGCTTTCTGATTGTATCATTGTATTGTTTCATTGTATGCCTCCATTTGTTTTCCTTTTTTTTTTTTTTACAACATTGTCAGCTTATCATGCGTTTTTCATAACAGAACCTACAGATATACAAGAGTATCAGCGCAGCTGACACAGATGCTGATCATCAAATCAGCTTCATCTCTGAAAATGAAGAAAAGATTGCACAATATTTATGGCTGTCAGACAGCAAAACAAACAAGAACAACAGCAGGGGGCTCCAAAACTACTCTTAATTATATGAGAAAATAACAAGGAAATAAAGAAATACAAATGCTATCATTACTTGGGTGAATTGAGGCTCAAGGCTCATGTGATATTACTACTGTGGTGGACTGTTTTGGAGGCCGAGCAGCTGCTACTATGATGCAAAAGACTGACCAGCCGAGGAAAAGTCAGCAGGGTGATATCTGTCCCACAGCTCAAAGAAAATCAAGGTACAATTCAAGGCCACTGACTAAGAAAATGGAATTCAGGATTTTATTTTTCAATCTAAATTCAACATTGACCAAATCCAAATACGCTGTAAATCTTATGCCTTGATCAAAGTGTGTGAGAAGAGTAAGATTCCACCAATTTTGCAAACATAAATGCTGCTTATCATCAGGAGATTACACTGTCCAGCCCAGAAAACAGTTGTAAATGTCTTATGTGGTTTTGTGATTCTGACAAAATAACTAAATTACACGTTAAATATGTTAAACAGCCTGCGCCTGTTGAAATTATGCTATTGGTTGCATTACGTAAATATATGATGGCATCCGGGGACTGACCTGTTGAAGAGAACTCCCAAGTCCTTAATTCAAAGTTTGCTGTAGTGGTGGTATTTATTAGTATTCCAGGAAGACGTGAGTCTGCTGACACACAGAGCAGGTCTGAGACAGCAAACTGACTAAGAGTGAAGGGCGGGGCCAGTTACAGGTTGCAGTACAGGGCAAGGATCAAATAAAATCTGAACAATGGTACAAGATGGGATCACATGACAGACAAGACTCTTTTTGTTGACTCAGCTGGGAGCAGGAAGAGCCCTCAGACTTGATCAACTTGCCGTAAAATGACATAATCAACAGTTATAAAGTATGATAAACAGAAGGACAAGGAAGGGTCTTAAGATACAGTTAAAAGTAGTAGTTTCAGACTTTTCTAATTCCAGACAGAGATTTTATTCAAGTCCTTACTAACCAAAAGGTATTTTTTCCTCACCAAACAAGGGACTAATCTGAGCGAAGCTGGGTTCTTCTTATGTTTTATGGCATACAAATGCTGTATTACCCTTTAAAATAAAATGAAACAATTTTGTGTGCCTCTTTTCTTTGTTTTTATGAATATTTTCATATGTATTAATCATTCTAAATTTTCACTCCGAGGGGACACAGTGGGTCCACCTCAAAGATTCTTGACCTTCCGCTTCTTGTAATATTTTTTATCTAAAGCTCATGCCGATTGAATTTTATGCTTAAAAAAAAGAAAAAAAGTTTAATTTGGTGGAAAACACGCTTTGAATGGAATGCAAATCAACAATCACAATAAAGGTGCTTTCAATTTTGTAGCACAAGAAACACGTAAAAAATTGAATTAATTGTTTCTAGCTGTCACTGTTGCTGTGCCTTCAGTTTGTTTAACAGAGCTCTGGTAATTTTAGTCCCAACCACCCCAGTCTGTCTGTCTGACCAGCTGACAAGCTTCCCCACAGATCCCACACATACAGAGGATTGCTCTCTCACACACATGCACATTTTCTTTCTACCTGTCTCACTATCTGTGTCTGTCATTTTTCTTTCCGACATGCACACACACACACACACACACACATTATTACATACCTGTGTCCCTGTGGTCCTAGTTTGGGAGCGCTACTTTCCCAGTGCGAGGCGCCATTGTGAAGTCATTGAGCCTGAGGGAAGAGAGGCCAATTTAACCTCCCTCTATCACCTCCTTCTCTTTCCCTTTTCCTCTCTCCCTGCATATCTCTTCCTCTCTCATTCCTCATGACTTGTTTGTCCCACTGGTGCTTACCTCCTCCTCTCCCCTCTGTTTGGCTCAGCCCACCCTGACAGTGTAAGGCCATTATTTTTCCTTTTCACTTGCACCTCTCTTCTCACCCTGTTCCTCTCTCTTTTCTCCCTCTCCGCTGCACCCACCTTCTCTTTTCTCTCAGCCCTAATTGGCATGACACTTTTTCCTGTCATCTCCAGTGTTGCTTTGAAAGCTGCAGTCAGCCCAGCAGGAGACGAGAGAATGTGTAAGGCCCCGCACTCACAGAGTCTGAAAACCACTGTTTTAGTATCACCGTTATTCTGGTCTTGGTTGAGACTACATGTTCCCTCGAATCATCCCGGAAGACACACACTCTTGCAGGGGGTAAACGACGATTATATACAATATGCATGCATACACTCTACATATGCACACATAAAGACACACAGATCATGAACACAAACTGCTACTACTGGGAAAAACTGAGGCAAAGTGCGCTATTTTAGCAGAGAGAGAGAGGAGGAGGAGTGTGTTAGACAGCATGATGCTCAAGTTAAGAATTCTGTACATTTAAGGGTGTAAATATTTGAGTGGTTCTATTGTGTGTATGTTATTACCTAGCTGCAGGCTGTCGAGGCATGGCAATGCTCTGTCAGCTCCCCTCCAGGGGTGAGACCTTACCGCCAGCACAGCTACCATTACAAGGCCTCCTCGGAAGCCCGTGGTTGAAAAAATGGCAACCGTCTTAAGTTATTCATGATATGTTGTATTAGACTCGCTGCTGGGAAGCTTGTTTTATATATATCCTTGTCGCACAGTGCTCGGCACCATGTACTAACTTAGTCTTGGACAGTTACTATGAAACAATGTGTGAGATCTTCAATATTCATGATAACACTAAATTTTGGACTTCTACCTCAGAGAGCAAAGTAAACATAAAGGCCCTGGTACACTTCCAAACAGTAGGCTATGATTTAAAAAGACAGAAAGATTAGATATCAAAGGTTGGTTTCAGAGAAAAGAGATACAGTATTAAAAAAAGGGAGAGAACTGTAAAAGCCTCCTACAACCCCCCAGGTCTCAAGAAGTTAATTAGTCTGTTAGCCGGGCTTAAAAGTGAATCTCCCCAAAGCCTTATCGAGATTGGTCAGCAATTGAGTGTACCCAACTCCTGCAGGTGTAGCTCAGCCAGTATCCAGAAAGGAAGTTAGAAGGGCTTAGAAAGTGTTGAGTGAGCATATCTGGCCATGTAATATTTTACAACACGTGCCACTGAGACTAAAATCTTCCCAGCCTCTGGCTACATGTCTTGATCCCTACCTCCTCCTCCTGCCTCAACACTGCCTTGCCGTGACAGCCCCTCTCACTGCCCCTTAGCACCTCCCCATCATCCTCCCCTCTACGCCTCTCTCTAGATTCAGCTTAATAACTATCCTCGCCTGCTAAAGAGAACCACAAACCCTGCAAAGAGAGACAATAGTATACCAGCCTTCCAACAACACCTTCTGCAATGCCACCACAGTTGGCTCTGTGCTTTTCTCTCACACCCCCTCCCTTTCTGTTTTTTCTCCCTGCTTCCCAGTCATACCCCCTTTCACGGCTCCCTCTCTTCTTCCCCAGCATCGATGCATTATTTTCACCCCGAGATGCCCAAGATGCCTGCTGTGAGGGAATGCTGACGTTTACCAACGCACCACCTCCTTACCAAATATGCACACCACACAAACGCATACAAAGCACAAGGGCACAGCACGACCGCAGACACACCTGACATGTACATACACAGACACACACATGTGCCTACACCCTCCCAACGCATAACACAACGGAGGAAATCATTAGTCAGAGGGTGGTATTGATTTTGCTTCTCTCTGTCTTGTGGGATCTGTTTGGCAAGGTCTGGCTCATGCCAGAGAACCTACAGCAACACATAATGGTTAAGCTGAGATTACATTTGGGAGCAGGAGACCTGAGGTAAAAGGATCCAGTTTTGTTCCACTCCTCCCCAGCACAATTTCTCCCTCACTCTCTTTTCTCCCCTTTTTTTCTCATTGATTTATTCATATGTTCCCGAGGTTTACCACCATGGGCTTATGGTTACATTCATTGTCTGAGTTGGAAATGATTTCAAATTCGAAAATGTGTCAGAACATTGAACAGACAAATGGCAGAAAAGGAAGCAAACTGAGGTGAAAATGGCACACAATACCACGCAGCCTCCTTGTGAAAATAGGGACTTCAAAGCCAACCAAACTGATAGTAATAACCAGGTTGATAAGTGGATATTACCTTGCTGTTGGGTATATTTAACCATGAATAGCTGGCAAGCAAATTTGATTAGAGCTACGTGATATCTGCTATATTTCTGTCCCTTTATCCCCAAGCTTTGATCCAAGATCAGTTGTAGCGTTTGATAGAAATGTGTCAAATTTCACATGTAAAGTCAGGCTGAATAAAAAGTACACATCTATTTTTTTTCCCCTTAAGCCAGCTTTGGCATGAAAGAATGAATGGGTAAAAAGAAAAAGTAATAGGATAAAAAATCAATATAGCCAAAGTCATTACGCTTATGTAGTGTCTGGTCATCATTTCATGCTTGTGTCCACTGCCAGATGTGGTGGAAAATGTGGGCCAGCATATGTGAGTCAAACTGGGAGAGAACAGAGGTCTCAGTTACAACGCTGTCCCCGTCGATTGAATCTCATACTGTCCTCTGTAATGTTTCTTTCCTTTTTTTATCGGATATTCCAATGGCTGCTGTTGCACAATTATGTAGTACTATCTGCTTCCTTGCCTCAACTGGTGTTCCATCGCTGTAATGCAAAGTCAGATTGTGTCTATTACGCCTCCCGCTGGCATGGTGGTTCACTTAGACTACTATCAGCTACTGACTGAGGACATATTGAATGTTCGCCTAAACTTCTCTTAAAGTCCAAATAACCTCTAGCCTTCTTTTTCAATTCATTCATTGGTTCAGTTCCAGCCCACTCTGAGGTACAGAAGGATAATTAGTTCTGTAACTTGTAGAGAGAAGAAACTATTGATATGTATTTTTCCCTATTTTCCTCCCCTCGAGTCAAGTTGATTCTTTTGAAGCTAAAGTGCTGTGAAACTTACTTGATCTTTTATTTCCCTTTAAGTTCACATTTATTTTCTAGTTGTGTGTATGCCATTTTTAATAAACCCTTTGAGCGAATTTCAGATGTAAATAAAGAGGAACAAGGATCTCTCTGTCTCCCTTTCTCTCTCTCTCTCTCTCTCCCTCTCATTCTTAGCCCTTTCATCCCTTCCCCTTTACAGCCTCAACTTACCACAAAGCTTTTCTTTTCAGGCAGAATTGAAAAAGAATGGTGGAGGAAACAGAGGTAGAGGATTGCCATTGTTGTTTTTTAACTCATTTAAACTTTCTTAATTTCATTCAGACTATCAAAATGGTTGCATGAAGCGACATAATGGAATACTCCATTAGTTCTGAGGCAGCTTTGTTTGGCGGCATGAAAACACTGGAATTGCAGTTTCTGCACCTGACCAAAAAGGTAGTTACACAGCCCATTCTTTAACATTTTATTAATACCCATCACTATAATTATGTTTGAATCGGAACTTTTTTATTTCTCCAGTGATCGGTACCTATATACAGTCTATGACCCAGTACACTGTTTAAATTTACATTTTACTGAGCATCACGTATATTCCACACTCCATAGGGAGAACGCTATATTCATGGATGATATTATCAGATGATGAAATGCATCTCAAAATGTCAACAGTTAATGAATTAAGAACATATTTGTATGTATATTTTAGATATTTTATGGACTTTTAAAGTGTTTTCATGACATTTAGTGCCTACATTCAAGTCCTGTATTCAGAATTAAATGCAATAACCTACTTTTCATCCACTATCAGGTCAAAATTTCACTTTGTCCAATACTTTCGGTTTATGACTAAACCTCCAAACTAATGGCATTATCAACCTCAGGTATTTGTGTTTGTGATGCTCAGTTATTGTAAGTAAAGCCTCATAGAGCTGTTTGCATTGTTGTAGACCCCTAAATTACATTCAGATTGCAGGCAGGCTGATATCAACTTGATTTGGGCTCTTCCACATGTGGTCCTAAAGCAGCTACAGATCTGGTTTTAAAACTGTCATATTGGAATTTCTTGAGACTTTAACGCCACTCAAAGCAACTTCTACTCACCTCTCAGGAGATGGGTCACCTGTGTGTCTCATGGAGAGGCGCCTTTGAGATTTAGTTAAAAGTAGCCCTCAATTTCCTGGAATTTTGGATGAAATCTGCTCAGGAAAGCCATTCAGGTCACGACCTACCGTTTCTGGCTCAGACTCCATATCCACACACACCTCCATAACAGAAGTAGCAGTCACCGCCATAATTAAAAATTTGGCTTCTTTTTCCTCATATCCTTGTCCTCATCTGCTCACAAATCGTTGGCTTCCCACTGCATATCAACTTATAAATGAAACCGTAGTTGACTAACTTTTTGCTCAGGATGGCTGCCCAGAACAGTGACCCGTTGACACTAGCAGATACTGGCCACACTTAAAAAAAAAAATGTGAATGGCCAAACAAAACAAAATTATTCTATAATAACCCAAACTGAGCACTGAGGTTTGCAATGAACATAGCCTTGTCTTGTTTTATCCTAATAAATTCCTGCTCACATTTGGCTCCAGACAGCTCTAGTACATCATATTTATTTCTGCCCACCTGCCCACACCCGATTAATTCTAGATGTGCCTGAGCTCACCTGATCCAACTAATCATGAGGGTAGTTAAAGGAAAACACAGAGCTGGGGCTCTCTGGATGTTGCTTGGACAAAACTTTACAACCCAAGTTTTAATTTTATATGGAAGATTAATGGAAATCACCAATGTATATAATATGGAGATACATGGTTTTCCTGGACAGAGTGGGATTATCATCACAACACACTGATAATTAACCAAGCAGACATGTTGAGTAATTATCATTTTGTGCACATTGTTCATTTATTTAATTTATTGCTACTAATGTAATGTTACTTACAGGGTAATCTGTATGTATAGCATGGTGCATATAACCCAATGTAAAAAGAAGCAAACATGTCAGTCTAACCACCTCCCTTATTGAAACATTTATACCTTGCACTTGCACTCTGACATATCTAAGTATCACATATGTGGAAAGCATTGACACACACACACACACACACCTCCATCTGTGCCCTGCCTCACAGACATCATCTTGTGGCCTGTGGCAGCAGCAGTGTGGTTCACCGAGGCAGCAGAGGGGTGCCCTCTCACCAAGGCTCTCAGCAAGCCCAGCTGTGCCATGGATGGTCCCCTGCCCCTGGGTACCAAGAAAGTGTGTCACCTTCCTCTGATTCTTTTCTACACACTAGCCAGCAAAAGTTTCTCTTGATAACTTCTTTCTGACAGACAGATACAAGCTAGCAGGGCCTTCCAGATACCATCTGTGCATGCTACACTTCACGTCCACTCTGTGCCACAGTGAAGCATTGCAGTCAACATAGAGATAGCATTCTGCAGTCACGCCATGTCATGACATAAGACCCAATTGTTAACACTTACAGGCAAGTACTAGAATGTTCTTTTGTCTAAAGCTTGTTGTTTGAAATGAATTTTATTTTTCTGTGAGTTGCTGCATTTATTTTGCACTCCACTTTTTTGCACAAACTTGTGAATAGCGGTTCTTCCTCAGCTCAACAATTTGCCTCACTCTTGCCTTTCTCCCACATAATGCTCCAGTGCACCAGCCAAAGCTCTATAATCAACTTAGTGAGCAATTTCCCTCGATGCATGCACATTGTGAGAGATGAATGTACAAATGGAAAGGCTATCTTCAGACAGGCTTTTTCTTCTTCTTCTTTTTTCCTTGGCCTCTTCCAATTCACTGTCGGTCTTGAATACAAAGTCAGAAGGATTCTTAGGAGGAGAGGATGAGGCATATGAGCAGCAACAATTACAGAAGAAGGTAGGCTGGAGACAGTTTTAATTTTGGAATTTTTAAATAATAGACTTCTGGAGTAAAATGCTCATTAGTTTTACTTACTTTAGTCATGCCATCCAGTCTTTGGCAGTGAGAAAGGACAGCTAAGCTTCATAAGTCAGAGACAACAATGCACAAAAGTTGCCTTTTATATTGTTGTAAAGTGTCATCGTGGGTGTGTGCTGTGTGGGAGGTGAGAATGAGTCGTAGTATAAATTAGATTTACAAAGCATTCTTGGTCAAGAGGATAATATATTGCAATACAGTATGTGTAAAAAATATTTTCATTACCTTATAATTCAAATTTAATCTTGTTACTCTAAACACCAAACATGTATAAAATCCTGAGTGAGTCCTAATTTATTATTTCAGTTCATGTTAAAGTCTGGTATGCATTCTCATAGAGGTGGATCATGATGTAAAAGTATAATAATGTCCTGACTTTATTTGCATCACATCTTAAATGATTGCGATAAAACACAGTACATTTCCAGTGTCTGACCAATCTGAGTTGAGTATTCAAATAAAGCTGTTGCAAAATCAGAGGAGTGCTTTACTTCCTGCACCAGCCTCAGCAGCTGTTGCTATAGAGACTGAGAAGTTGTGGGCAGAAGTTTTGGATTCCTTATGAACACTGGGTCTTATCTGGTCCTCTGTTTTAGCCTTTTATTCACTCTCTGATAACTAAAAGTACAACACATACTACACACACACAGACAGAGAGAGAGAGAAGATACTCTCTTGAGGTTTTGGCTTGTTAGCTGGAAGAAAAGCCATATTCAGAAGCATAGCCCACTGTCACTGGTATTGAATAAGTCTGTATGTACTTATATAGTATATATAGTACACACATTACAGTACGATGTGTGTATTTCTGTTCTAAGCAGTCCAAACTGAAGTCACAGAAAGTAAGAAGGTAAGAAACTGAAGTTAGAGTGTGTTTATATCTTCAGTAACGGATGTAATACCTAGCAAATGGCATACATGTGGGTGGGATAGAGTTACAAGAAGGATTTTAACCAAATACGCCAAATTTGATTAGATCGCCAAAAGATACCTACATCACATTTGATTGGATTAATTCATCTTAAACCCCAGTTTAATATGGTATTAACATTTTACAGGATAAGAGAAGACTTTGATATAAAATGCTTAGCAGCACATATCAAGAAAAAGATGGAACAGAACTTGATATTATTTCATTGTGTCTTTAAGTCACACACATTTGTGAGAGTTAAAATATTTCAATTTGAATGTAAATGTGTGTTTCCAAAGCCTAATGAACTTATGGAGGTGGGTAGCAAACATATAAATAATCCATATCTATATAATATATCTATAGGAAACATGTCTTTTGAGTGACATCACATATAGTACTTTCTAGTATTTCCTGAGACATAATCCCCACTTTCTGAATAGTTTCAGTTTCAACAAGTAGTTATGGTTCAGTATACTCTCAGACAACTCACTAAATGCAAATATACATAATATGTTATTAATATATCACTATACATACACATGCTGTATAATAATTTCCTTGGCGCTTTATACATGTTTGTAATATTTATTAACTGTGAAAATATTCATTTCATACATAAAAACAGTGAGAAATAATCATGAGAGTGATAGTGGTGGGTGAAACGTTTTAGCCAAATGACGAAATACTCACACTTTCTGGAGATATTTGGTAGAGACAGAATTAATCTATCTCTGACAAACAGATTATCTAAAAATAAATAGTGAATTAGATGGATAATTAGAGTTAGGAGGCCACTGAAGTAAACTGAATCAATGACATATCTAAGGAAACCAGTTTAATTATTTATTAGGAACTCTGTACTATTACTGGGTAGGGCCTGTATTTGCTCTCAAACAGCCTCAATCCTTCATGGCATGGATTCCACAAGATGCTGGAAATATTCTCTGAGAGTGTGGGTCCATGTTCACATGATTGCATCACACCATTTGTCAGCTGCACATTCTGGGTTGCCAATCTCTCCTGTTCTACTATGTCACAAAAAGGTGTTCTATTGGATTCAATTCAGACTGTGGCCACTGAAGTTCATCATCCAATTGTTGTGTCTACTTTGCTTTGTGACGGTACAGATTGCTGCAAGTAGCTATTAGCAGATGGTAAATTATGGCCATAAATGGGTACAAATGGTCAGCAATAATATCGGATACGCTTGTAGTATTAAAATAATAATTATTTTATATTATGAGGCCTAAAGTGTGCTAAGAAACTTCCTCCACAATTATTAATACACCATCACAACAGCCTGTTGGACAAGGCAGATTGGGTCAATGATTCATGATGCTGACGCTAAGTTCTGATCCTACCATCTACACAAGGCGATACCAAGCCTTCAACTGTTCAGTTTTGGTGAGTATGTGCCTACCTTCGCAGCCTCAGATTTCGTTCTTATTGACAGAAGTGAACCCAACATGTTCTTTTCTGCTGTGGCAACTATACTACGGTAAAGCCACATACTATTGATTGACAGATGCGTTATCAAGCAGGTGTACAGGTGTTCTTGATAAAGTGTTTGTGAGTGTAAGTGTACGTCTTTAACTCTTCACACTAGCTTACACCTATGTCTACAGCTCGAAGATCACATTGGCTGTTTATGGTAAAAAAGAAACACCCAACACAAATAACAAATAAAGGTAGTTTTGCCTTTGCTTGTGTGTGTGAAAGCATCTTTAGACTGCAGTAGATGTCACTATCACTGTATCCAGTGGACAAAAGGAATTGCAGTTGGTCAGGAAACACTGCTGCCACCAGTGAGGCATTTATGTGATTATGGAACCTTTAAGACAAGTGGACTATCACCCTATGGCTTTCTAACTATAGGTATCTATTGATTTCATATATTTTATTGATCTCCAAGGGGAAAAATCCATTCTTTTTATTATTTACTTTCACTTGGTTGTAGCAGTTTCTTTGTAGGAGAACAAAGCCTGCAAAGATGGGAAGACACAAAATGGGAGAGGAAGAAACAACCTGGAGGAGGCAAAGGCGAGGTCCGCGAATTACTACAGTGAACTTTTTTTTTTATTAATGAAAATTAGAACCACTCTAAGTCCAACAACAGGATTATTATTTGCTTTCGCACTGGATGGAGATGACATGAAAGTCTGAAAAATTGGCTGGAAATTTTGTTGCCCATTTCACCCTGAATATATATCCTTTTCCCTCAGAATGGCTCTGCAAACATCAGTCAAAAAAAGAAAGACTGGGAGCTACAGTGGTGTTGGACTTAAGTAGGGCAGTGTGTGCAACTGGGAGTAAATGTTCTTAGCTCATCCCACTCTGAAGTATTTGGCGCTTGAAGCTGAAGTGAATAGAGAGTACATCTATTTCAGGAAAACCTCAGCCAGATCCATAGCCTAAGGCAGCTCAGTCTGAGACCTCCAAGACCAAAAGAGGAGCCATATTCCTGTTGGTTCAGTCATTTCTTTGATGGTATAGTTAAGTCTAATACATTAAATAGATATACAGTCATTAATGGAAAACACCTACCTCGTTTATTTTGGTTTACAATAATTTCTCTTATTCTTTGAGGAGAACTATTCAATCTACTTTTTAGAATATAAAACAGCTGCTTAAGGGATGCTGATTGTGTTTCATTAAAAGAAAACGTAAGGCTATTGTTCTTACTATGTAATTGCAGTAAAGTAGTGGATCTAAGAATCTCACTGCTCATATCAGACTATGAACTTTCTGCTTGCATTGTTGTAATGAAGCAAGGATGACAGAGAAACAGAAAAAGAAATGGAAGTCTGGTGAGGGTTTTTTATGTGTGGAATACAATTGAGAGACAAAGTAAGTAAGTACAAAAAGTAGATTTAAAAAAGTATCAAAAGATTCTAGCCATAGAAGTTTCTGGGGAAAAAAGAGAAATGTGGAAAAGAGAGAGACTATAGCCCTGTGAATATTGTAAAAAAAAAAAAAAAAAGCAAATTATAAGTTTTCTTTTGAATTTCAGAGACATCTGAAAGGACAGTGAAGAAAGGGGAAATAGGATTTTGGGAGGTTCTTCAGAGGCACTCCAATTTTCACACTATCAAATTGAAGTGTCCGTATCTGAGGATGGATGAGTGATATTCTGCTAGGTGCCAGGTGGTCTGTAATTCCCACATGAATAATTTGAGTGTGTCACTGTGGGCGGTCCTCTAAAGGAGATTAAAGTGGCAGGGGCCGGTAATGATAGATATACCTGGCTTCCTTTCACCTCCACCTCCCCACTTACTACAAGTTAAAAGATAATGGATCCTAAAGCTAGGACTGCCTCTGTAAATTTATTTTAGTAAATCATCTGTGTATTTTCCATGAATTTTTCCTGTTCTTTAGTTTCAGCTATTCTTGTTCATTTAGTATGCAGCTTGTGGTATTTGGGGTCATATTTGGAGCCAGGCTGCTAATGAGACCTCTTAACTGACATTTGCGCTCATAATCCAGATCTATGTCACGGCGTGGAGAAGGAAATATTTGAAACGCCTTCAGCACCACAGAGAACTCCCACACAGCTTCACATTATCACTTGCTGCCAAGGTGGCAGCTATGAGACAGAGGCTAAGAGGGGAGCCTGTCATTTGAAATCATTGTGAGGCAGGAGGGAGACGACACAGGGAGAAGGGACTAAAGATATTGTGAGAGAGAGCCGACAGGAAAAAAATAAGACAAAATAGGGGTGTGTGGAAGGTGACGTGGTGGTTTAAGGAAGAACAGAGAGATTAGGTAAAAGAAGTGGCTTGTCGTTTTATGTTTCATTTCAAAGTCTTGTTTGAATACATACAACATATACAGCTAGACAGCCACTACAGTAAGAGCATGTGCACGGACACATCGATGTACATGAGCAAAATGTGTCCACACCAGTCAGATGTCCATCCTCAGTAACTGTGGTCTTCCTCCACTCAGCCTCTGTTTCTCTCCTGCTGAGTTGATGTGTGACTGACAGACAGCCACGGACAGCTTGGTTAGACACACAACACTCTAGGAGGCCACCAAGACTGAAACCCCTAGAGGGGGCTGAGGAGTACAACGAGGAAGGAGGTGGTGCCATCAAGGAGTTTTAGTGGTGGTAGGACTGAGGCAAAAGATAAAATAAGATTGACCGAGTCAGAGGGTGTTAAAACATTAGGTGTGAAAGAGAGAAACAGATCAATGAAGCAAACACATTTGCCAAAAAAAAGATTCATGCTTTGCTATTCCTCAAGCAACTAGGGTTCATACATGCCCTGCTCACACCCCATCAAGGTCACATTCTGATCTCTTCTCTGTGATAAACATTGATTCAAAAGTCGGAAAAAGATACAGGATTTTCCAACAGAGTGCAGAGATAATGATTAGTGGAATTCACAGAGTGACTTAGCCTTGATCAGTATGTGCCCTATTCAGACAAGTGATTAAGACTCAATTCAACATCAGATAGGAGACTATTCAACACTCATATTTAAACCTTAAAGGCTAGAATATCTTCCCTTGAACAGAATCAATATTTTAAAATACTAAGGTATGAAAAGGCAGCAGTTTGATTCAACTGAAACCCTGTTTGTGGCTTCTGCTTCTGTCTTTGAGCTTTGTACTTGGTGTCTTTTGTGTGTATGTGAATTTCTATGCAAATATGAATGTTGATGTGTGAATGGGGCTGGATATGTAACCTTTGTGTTGAACATTTATTTTTGAGCTATGGCTTGAACTAGGCTAGCTGTTTCCCCCCTTCTTGTCTGTGTGCTAAGCTAAGCTAAGTGCCTCCCAGCTCTAGCTCCATAATAAACAAAATAGTTTTGGGAAATACACTTTTGGGGGAAATTTTCTTTCTCCTGCAGAATGTTAGATGAGGAGATGTCATTCTTATATCTGTACTGTAAATAGCAGCCAGTTTGCTCTATGGGAAACAGCTAGCCTTGTTCTGTCTGAAGGTCACAAAATCTACACATGAACATCTCTAAAGCTAACTAATTAGC
Source organism: Lates japonicus (assembly GCA_033238685.1). NCBI lineage: Eukaryota > Metazoa > Chordata > Actinopteri > Centropomidae > Lates > Lates japonicus. Next base: position 48,489 of record BRZM01003270.1, on the reverse strand, counting down.
ATGTTATTTCTTGTTTGTAGTCTGTGCAAAAAATAAAATGTAAAAACTATAGTTTGCGCTTTGATGAGGGATTCTGTGTTGGACTGTTTCTTGGCTGGGAGCAGTAGCTTCTTGGTGTTACTGCATGGTTGCTTAGGAGTTACTGCTCCCTGCCAAGAAGTAGTCTGTCACATAACCCTCTGTAAAACCCCAACTTATTAGCAGATATGTCACCTTTGGACAGTGCTATCCTAGCTGTTTCAGGTCTTTCTGCTAAGCTAACTGGTTGCAAGTTGTAGCCTTTAAAAGACAAACATGAGAGTAGTATTGATCTTATCATCTAACTCTGGGAAAGAGCATATTTCTGAAAATGTTACGTTAAATCCATTAAATGAGGCATTTAAAAGTTAAATGTTTTTCTTTTAACAAATTTCTTACATTGAAAATAGAAAACATAAATTCCTCAAACTAAGGAACTGATAAATGTTTCTCTTTGGTATCACTCAGTTATCATACTGGTGCTGGTATTGAAAACATACCCAACATTATGTGCATATATTTGGGATGCATCTGTGTATCTGAGCTCAGCACCTGTAGGGGATCTGGTGAATGCTTTGCCCCTGATTCTTGTCCATCCACACTCACCAAACGTGCTCACCTGGTTAATATTTAACAATATACATAATTTTGATCCATGCCTCCACGTATCACTCTATGTGAATGATACAGTTTCCCTCATCTGTTCACCCTGAGATGCCTGAGCTGTAAATCACCTTCAGAAATGCGCCAATTTTACAGCAAGTGCCAGATCTTGGCCTCTAATCACCTTTCTTCTCCCTTTCCCTTGCTCTCCTTCATCTCCTTATCAAAGACTCAGCCTTTTAATCCAGCATGCCTCTATGGTCACATTCACTCATGAGTGTCCTGGAAATCCACCCCATCTCCTCTTCAAATCCATGCAAATCACAACATCTAAGAGCAGCAGAGCTTCCTCTGAGACAGAATTATGCACATGTGGGAATTGGACAAGTGAAGAGGGGAGGGGGTGCATGTACACCCCTCCTCCTCTCTCTCATCCTCAGCTATGTTTATGTCATGCTTTTCTTCAAAAGATCTCACTTGTCCCTTTAAGTTGGTTCAGTTTGGCAATGTTAAGCAAGCTAGAGACAGTGAAGGGGGGAAAAAAAGTCCCAGGCATTTTGGAAAGATAAAATATTGTGTCTGTGATCCAGGGGGTTGGCTAAGCACTGGGGTTTAGAAAGTGTGTGAGGAGGGGGGCATGGGGAGGGGGCTTGTTCGACAGTTAAATCTGGGTGCAGAGAGGATGAAGGATAAGTGTAGGATGACTAGAAGCGGATTGACATTACACACGCATATTGTATGAATGCAAGCACACACACACACACATGCACATACACTTTGGTTTGGAGTGAGGGCTGAGGTCAGATCTGGGTTTGAGTTAATCTCTCTCCAAAGTAATACCAATATGTATTATATTTCAAGAGTTTATATTGTGTTTGCTGACATGTTTTGCACTGGAGTGGCAATGCGATTATCTGACATTAAAGACGTCTGTGAATTCCTAAAAGCCCTCACAGCTACAACAGTTTACTAACTCTGCAGCATGACTCAGTGAGGCAGTGTTGCTCTAAATATAAAGCTCACAGACATACCTCCATGTGACTTTCATCAGTTATTTTTACAATCGGAGGTGTGAATTCAGAATATATTGTTATTGTATCACCTCAAATATCATGGGTCAATTTCATTCTGTAAATAACTGGACGTTAAAGGATGATTCCAAGGTGATCCTCCATCCTCCATCATTTCAGTGCTAGACAGACACAGGTTAGGTTTTTGCCCCATCCATCTGTTTACTTGTTTGTCTGTTTGAAGCATTTCCCAAAAAGTGATTAATGAATATGCAGGAAATTTTGTGCAACAGATTTGGTCAGAGGAGCTCTCCTGAGGAGATTCACATAAAGTCGTACAACTTCTGAGCACCTCTCAGCAGATGAAGAGGCAAACCCCTCATTATGAGCTCAATCAAATCACATCTTGATTATATATAAGGAGAGCGGAACGCTGATTAGGTGCCACCAAAAAGCCAAGGCGTGATATATGGCAATTGGTTTGTGATAATTGTCATTACTTCAGCTGCTATGGCACATTTCAGTCAGTTTAATGTAATCAGATTACAACAGAACAAATGTGAGCTCATTCTAACTTATTTCAAGAGCATTGTTAAGAGATGAGTTTTAGTTTGTTGAGTCTTATGACTCAACAGTCAGGGTGACTCTTCAGGCCTCACAATCTCTTCACCCTGAACACACACACTCCGTTTGTGCCAGTGCAGTTGTGCTTAAAGGTCTGTCATTGAACTTTCACTTGTGAAACTTTCATCCTCGCTTTGACAGTTTAGCTTGTTCTGTATTGTGTTACACAGCAACAATATACCAATGGTGTCTACTGAAGACAGCTGAGGCATCCACAGGGTATATATCAGTGAGATTCTTTTACTGACTGAAACAAGACTATTAAGATACATTTACAGTAAAATACTGACTAAAACTAATGAGTAAAATCATCATATTTCATATTTCCTTCAAAAGTGTTGTTTGCCACTTTTAAAAGCAATTACAAGTGTCAGATAAGACCTGTAATTTAATAGTGTTCACATTTCAAACTGTTTAGACGCAGTAAGGTTTCAAGGATTATGAATTTAAGAATTTTGGGATATATTTTTCATTTCAAATTGAATTATCATTCATGCATTCAACCCTGTCTTGTAGAAATTGCATATATATATATATATACATATATACTACTGAACTGTTTTCCCAAGTTAAGGTGTGGTGGTGGTGTAACCCCTGGCTTTTTTAAACAAATGAAGCACTGCATTTATTAGCAGCATTTGAGTTGCCAGGTGTTTGGGGTGGATTGTGGGTGTACAGAGCCCACGGCTGTCACGCCACAGACCTGAGATCACACCCATAGTTCCATCTGCTGTTGTTGGGTTTTACAAAAGCACTTTGGTTAAGGTCAGGGAAAGATGGTGGTTTTGGTTAAATGTGAATAAATAGGTTGTGTCTGAAGTTACTTTTTGCATATTAAAGCAGACCACAATCAGAAAGCAAATATGTTGAGTATCTACATATTTGTTACTGCCAAATATGTAAATTAACAACATATCCTCATTACATTCACAGAAACCATAATCCAGTAGCAATTACATTTCTTACCAAACATATTTGCTGGTGCAAATTAAACATGATTTCTAGGTTGATAAATTGACAATTTCATTACTCATTAGGATCTTGATAAATTGACCAGACACTGAGAAACAGAGAAACACGGTGACATGTGCTAAAGGGAAAATGTGCCACAATTAACCGCATCTTTTACTTAAAGGGTTGGTTGAAATAAATGACAAAAACACACGCACACGCACATACACAAATATGTGTATTACCAGGAGGTAACTGAAATTTAGTTTGTTGTGCTCACAGCACTGAGGAGTGATGCTGAAAAAATTGAAAAGCACCATGCCTTTGCAGAAACTGTTTCCCTGTTACTCTGAATAAACCAAACAACAAGCTGTCAACAGTTTTTAGTGGAACTATTGTCTGCTGAGGAAACAGCCCCTATAAGACAGTCAAACAACAAGATCTGTGGATTATACAGAAAAATCTGGACAATTTAAACCAAACCAAAAGTTGCAGTAAGACACAAGTGAGAAAATGTGTGCATTATACAGTATATTTATGATAATATGAAGCAGGCCTTCTCTATGATCAGGACCAAGACTAGAGTTAGGTCAACATTCTATGGCAAACCACACTGCAGCTCAAAAATGAGAAGGAAATTAAGGTTATTGTACACAGGCAGATTAAGTATAACAGTGATGCCCTTGTATTTACTGGTAATACATTATAATATGATTTTTAAAAAGACCACATAATGTGATTTTAAAACAATGGGAGAATGCAAATGAGCAAAAAGTCCAATCTTACTGAAAGTGAGCTTAGGTGACTTTAGCTTGATTTATCTGTGATATTGCAGCTCAGGGTATAGACCTTTAGACACATGCACATACTCACCAATACCCCTCACCTACCACACACACCTTCAGCCTCATACACAGATAGACAAACACATTCCTGCACACACACACACACACACGCTCACACCTCTGCTTGCGGCGCTCTTATCTGCAGAGTGCCAGATAGGTGCTGTGTGTCCTCTGAACATCCTGATCTCATCTCCCGGCAAAATGATTGACAGCTCCGACAGCTGGGCTCCATCCACTCTGCAGACATGTGGACAACCGCACACACACATAGAGACACACATACACACACACACACACACACACACAGCAGTCTAACAGCGGCAGGAAGATGAAGGAGTGGGAGGGAGGAGAGGGGAGATGGCCATGGGGAAAGGAGGGTGAAGGAGAGAGGAGGAGAGGAAGGTGTTCCACAGATTGATGAGGAGATAGCATTCAAAGAGAGATTGATTGATAAATATAGACACAAACATAAGAGTAAGCATGTAAACATATAAGGAAAATAAACTTGAGGGCAAATGGAAGGAGTCAGGAGAGAGAAGGGCCTGAGTGGGCAGCATACTGCGGACATATGAAAGGATAATTATCCCCTCGACACATGTGCAGCAGCAGGTCCACAGCTATACACATGCGCATATTTAAACACGCATTCCCTCTGATATACACTTTGAAGAGCGATGAAAGGGCAATTATTGGGATGCACACTGTAGAAGCCCAAAGCACAAGACTGAGTGCCTTTGGGGATTGCCGGGAGTGCAACGAGCCAGGTGGTGGTGTTTTGTCACACACTAACAGACACACACCGAGTACTCATCAGTGGACTAGAAGCAGCTAGCCAGGCCCCCGTCTGCACATATTCATGTGTCAGTTAGTAATCACACAGCACGGCCTTGTTTTCCCTGACTGCTCAGGCTTGTCAGAAACACTCAGGGTAACATGCATCACTCACTTCCCTGACATCCATCTTTGGCGGGTGTGCATGTGTGGTCAACAAGTATATGTGTGTATGACCTATCTCCATCTCCGCCTCAGGAATGACAGCCAGCCCATCATTAACCTCTCTGTAAGACTCCATGACATGTCTGCTTCCTGCGGCGGCCATTTTCTCTGTACCCCGCGAGCCGCGGCCTATATATAAACCGTGATGAGGACGGGCGATAAGGTGCTGGAGATAGAGGACAGGTCGCTAACTTCACTGTAGCTGCGCGAATTACCCTTTAAATGTGTATCAATATCCGTGTCAATGAATAAAACAGTTTCAAAGAGGGAAAAAAGGCTATTGAGATTAGGACCTTATGAGATTGATGTATCGAGTGATGTGTTGCTCAGAGCCACAGACAGATATTGTCACTTGACATAAAAGCAATGAGTTGAACTCGGGGCTCGCTCTGAGAGCGGATTCTTGGGCTAAGACCATCGACTTGTCGCTGGATATAGTGTGGAGGCTGTGATAAGACTCAAACACAGCAGGAGGGCCTAATCCAAACCACCTAACTCCTCTGATGCTGAGCCGCACAACACCATGGAGATGATTAAGCAAGATTCCTCAAAGATAAATGTTTTCGCAAGAGATTACTCCCTGCTGGTGCATAGCAGAGAAGTTAGCTCGCTGGCTTAGAGAACTCCGAAAATACATCATCTGTGAATGAGATCAGACATCCTCATGTGCAGGAATTTGTCATAATTGGAATGACTGCTGATGGAGTACAGTAAGAGACAAGGAGGAGTGAACTCTGAGTCATATAAAATGTCACTTTAGGTCTTCAAACATTCAGCAACAATTGTGATTCCTTTTTTATCCTTCGCTCAAATGTGCTGTTTTTCAAACCTAATCTAAAAAATGTCCCATGTTGTCTTTCAGTTTAGAATCTCGGTGTTTTTGTGCCAAACTGAATTAAGGGCAGAAACAAATATTGTGCCAGAAAATGATGTTTTCTCTCTCTCCCTCTCTCTCTCTCCACGTACTTTGAGACACTTTCCCACATACACTGAAGTATAGCAGAGGCCCATCACACTTCATTTCCTCCCAGATTCTGTCTTGTGTACTGCTGCCTCTGTTGCTGAATCAACATCACGGCGGCCTGAGATAACACAGTGCAGTGTCAAGATTATGTCCTCAAGTGTAATTTTACAGAGCCTGCCCGCTGCACTGACCAGTTCAGCTGCTAAGCCACAACAGCAGCGGGTGTGTGTGTATGTGTGTGTGTGTGTCTTTCTCCTCTATATTGTTGGAACAGAAGCACACTATATTATAGCAATCGGTACTCTTTATTACCTTTCAGCAGAAACGAGCAGAAAAAAGCATTACTGCATGTGACTTGATTGTTTTCTGGCTATAGTCCATATGTCTGAGCAGGGGCACGTGTTCATACACACGTGCCGCCAAGGTTTCTGTTTGTCTGTGTTGTCAGTGTAAATTTTTCAGCTAATTGTGAGTGTTCTTTTTTCAATGAATGAGCTTTATTGTGCACATTCATCTTTCAAAACACTGTTAGAAATCTAGTAGTTCTTCTAAGCCGCTACTTTATATTGTATTCAACTGCATTTCAGAGAGAAATGTTGTACTTTACTGCACCACCACCAAATGCTGCTTTCACATTGATGCATCAGTATTAATCTTATACATACACACATGTATGTATATATATATATATATATATATATATATATATATATATACACACATGTATGTATGTATATATAATATTACATTTTACTGCAGGATTAGCACTTTTGAATACATGACTTTTACTTGTAGCAGAGTATTTGTACATTGTTGTACCTGTACATGAGTAAGCACCAGTAAAGAATCTGAGTACCTCTTCAACCTCTGTGTCCATACACATGCATTCTGGTGTTTTTTACTGAGGTCACACAAGTTGTGATGGAACATCTTCCATCTTTTATTTAAGAACAGTGCAAATGGCAGTTACATGAGCTGCAGGGAAGGTTGCCAGGAACTTAAAGTGACTTTACCATTATTACACATTTGAGAGAAAAGTGGTGGGGAGACAAAGGCATAAGTATTTACTTTGTCAGTTCTTTGATCCTTTACCTGTTAACATTAATGATTAAGCTACATGGGGGTTGGAGATTACCATGCATGCATTAACAAAGGCTTCTTTTCAAAGCAGTAAATGGTGTCAGTGAATACAGTTTAGAGATCCAGAGTTACTGTACCACCGAGTGGTCAGTGGACAGCTACAGTATGTCTTGGTGAGCTTCGTACGTGTGCGTGTGCATCTTTCAGTGTGTGTGTGTGTGTGTGTGGTGCATATATTTGTGTTTGCCTCCATGTGAGTCCTAAATGCCAGATCCTCAGACTTAATAGGCCCCCATTAAGAAATTATCTCTGGTGCTTTTGTGCCTTTCCACAGAAAAACCTAACTACCAATTAAGTGGTTGTGTGCCTAGATGGCCCATTTGCTTGGCTGGTGGTAATTATGGGTTTTCTCAGTGTTTCTCTCTTCTCAAGCCGGCCCTTCTCCTTTTGATTAGGCTTCTCCAGAGTATTACAATCCACAAACTCTGTCACTCTCTCTGAAATTAGCTGTCATTCCAGCCACATGCATTTTTCATCATGCCTCCAGGGAAAGAAACCGCAGTTGAACCACATAGCTAGAATGGACAGAATGTATACAAACTTCACCGATACACTTAAGATGCTTTTGCAAATTTGGTCATGTCTTTCAGATGTACAATAAGCAGTCAGGCAGACTCAGTGCATTAGTAACAAACAGTCAGTTTGTTTCACCGGTAAAAGAATGTCTGTTGAATACTGTCATACAATTCTAACTTCTAACTCTTTGTGTCTTTTGCTGTGTCACTTTATGATTTGAAAGAAAAATCTAAATTTGTTAATTCAACAATTATTATATTTACAGTTTTTCTGGTGCCTGACTGCAACCAGGGAAGATGCTCTATAGTCCACACTAGCAGAAAAACTAATTTAAAAAAATACATACTGTGTATTTATTTTTGTAATATTCTTGTTAAGTGTCCCTCAATATTTCCTTTCAGACGAAACTAAAATTTGTTGTATCATGTCCTTTATATCAGTAGTTTCCAGAGTGAGTGCTGAGATGCACTGGGGTGCTTTCATGAAGAGCAAAAGGCACTGCTATTCAGTTATTTGTTATTTCTAAATAACATTTAACCACATAAAAATGAGGTACACTTTACGTTTACAGATATTTTCATATTATGTTTTCAAGCATCAAAACAGAAGGAACAAGCAATAAAAATGAAAGCACCATATTAAAAAAAACATTAAATGTACCAAAATACCTACCCTACTTAAAAATGCAAATCAGAATCATTGTACAATGATGTTGTGTGTGTGTATATGTGTTTTGTCTATTTTTGATCAGAAAAAAGAAACACATTATTTAACCATTTAACATGCATAATTGGTTTCTTATTTTTAACAGTATTAATATTTATTTGCAAATCTGCCAATTTTTTTTCTCAATGATTTAAAATATACCTACATTATTTCCCTGAGATTTCATGTTAGTTTAAATTATGCCACGTCTTGTTTGATTTTTCAGCTTATTAAAATAAAATTAAATATCCACACTGTCATTTTCAGCTGAAAAAGTTGCATGTGCGATGTGTGGGTTGCCATGGAGTGTAAAACAAACCATGAAGAGGTGCCATGTACAAGTCATTTTAACACTGTGCTGTGAAAACCACATACTTCCAAAATATTACATTTGCATGAGCTAAGAGCTGCAATGTCAACTTTGTAACAGATTATCCGGCAGGTTTGTAAATGGTTATATGGTTATATGGGAACACTTAACACTAAATTCTCCAAATTTGTGGAGATACATGGTTTTCACTGGACAGCAATGCTGTAACTGACATGCTGGTATGCAGCATGGTTGCAGGTGTAGAAATATGCGTAACAGTGTATTGTTTCTGTGTGATATATACAAAGAGGCACCTAAACATATTTTGTTTTGTGTTGTGACTTTTAGATATTCAAAAAATAAAAATAAAATTTGCCCTCATTTTTACAAAAGTGCAACTGCAATGATTCCATTAGTTAAACAAATCAGCATCCACAAAGACAGTTTAGCATCAAAGCCCAGCTGAAATCAGCTGACAGGCATCACTTATTCATTTAGCCTCATGTTGAGAACTCGTTTCTCCCTGTGTGGTTCTTATCGCCCTGCTTTCTCTACCGCTGCCTGTCAAGGTCAATAATTGTAATTCAGGCTATTCATGCTCATCTCCGATGTGGACGCCTTTCATGTGGGGACAAGGAGTTGTTTTGAAGACAGGGAGATGGAGACTGGAGGAGATGGGGGAAGGTCAATTGATTAGGAAGATACTTTTGCTGATTAGAGCCATCACTCAGTGTCACAATTATCAGTGTCATCAGCTCGTCTGCAACAAATTTTTGTTGCATCCCGGGACAGACCGACGCCCTCTGCATGTTTGTGTGTGTGTGCGTGGTCTCCCCACGCTATCTCACACACTCCCAATTACTCTACCTGATTGGATATATGCAAATTGGACCAAAATTAAAAGCCACCTGCAAGGGGACCCCTCGTGGGACAGTTTTGTACACACACACACCCACGCACACACATACATCACACAGTATGATTTCTTCAGCCTTAACCTTCAACCGTCCCAGTGGTAGGAAAGCAAGTCTGTTCTCATTCCTATTGAAAAAAGATCTACTGTAGTTGACAGCATGTAGGTGTAGCATTGTTATAGCTACCATCACACGGACACGAACAAAGAAAAACCTATTTGTTTCAGCTCTCAGCAGTGTGCCTTTCAAAGAATATATCTTTTTTTCCCACCCTTCTTTCATGATATGCTCTTTCTCCACATGTATCTCTCTAATCCTATACTGTATCTATGCATCTGTCCTCTCCTCTCAGTGGTCAGAGCCTCCAGTTGTGTTACAAATGACCGCTGCCCCACTGTGACCAGCAGGCACTTCTCTCCTCTCGTCACCATTCTTTTCCTCTTATCTACTTCTCATCTGCCCCAGTGTTCATCCTGCCTCTATTTCAGAGGAAACCCACTTAATTTCCCTTCTCTTCTCTTCTCTTCTCTCCTACTTCCTGTCTTCTTTCTTCACCTCGCTTTGCCTCCAGAGAATTGGCAGGGGGAGAAATCTCTTCTCTCTCCTGTAGGCAACCCCCAGTAAATCTCTCTAAGCTCTGCCTCCCCTGCCATACCTTTAGATTGAAGGCCACCTCCAAAGGTCACTGAGCAGAACTGATCCTCTGTATTCTCTTTATCCCAGAAGGCTGGATGAGACTGGAGAAGGGGGGTGGCCTGGGGCAGGGAGGAAGAGGAGGGAAGCAGAGGGAGAGGAAGAAGAAAAAAGGAGGTGGGTAGGGAGTAGAGGTGTGGTTAGGGCATGGAGGTGAGGGTAGGGAGCAGAAGAACAAGAAAGAGACAGTGGGACATGGGAGCTGAGCAGAGGGGAGGGCTCGGGATATAGCCTGAGGTGAGGAAGGAAGCAGGGGGCACAGATGTGGGGCGCATGAGTGAATAAAACTACAGCAGGAAATTAAAGCAGAAGCAATTCCAAAGCTATATACCAGACTTGCTAAATTTAATCTGCCAGAAATTAGTGATTACCTGCTAAAAATTCATTCTTCTCTCCAGTGGGCAACTCAAAGTCGGTATTGAAGCGGAAGAAGAGGGGGCTGAAGAATTAATACAAAGACTGGTGAGGGGCAGGGATGCACTACAACTGCAGCTATGCTTGCCAAATATTACTCCCCTCGCTGCTGTTTCCTTTTGAATACTGTGCTACATGCTAATACAAACACACAGAGACACACAGGAGCACAAACACAGACTTTCTGCTAACTGCCCCAGGTAAAAAAAAAAAAAAAGAAAGAAAAAGATACGTGTGGTTTGTTATGTACGTACAGTACATATGTAATGTGTGGATGTGTGACACATCAGCCGTTAAATGGCTGTTTCTCTGCACTAAGCGGCTCAGATGGAGAGACAACGACAGGAGGAGGAGAAGGAGAGAGCATCAAGAGATGAAGACAGTGTAATAGCTCGGGCCTATAGAAGGAGGGAAGGGGAGACTAGTGCTCTCAGAGAGAGAGGGTGATATTTTCCTCTCTTGGGAACCCTTAGCCTTTTGGATTATGTTCTGTTGTTATGGTGCTTATTATGTTTGTTGACAGCTAAATGGCTGTCAGACATCCTGCAGTCTATAGACCGTGTCTTAATATAAGGGAGTTGTTGTGTGCGTGGGTGTGTGTTGCTGTGCCCATGCACTGTATATGCTTTTCTGCACATGTAGGCAAAAATGTGCGTGTTGTTTTTTTCTCTCTCTCTCTGTATTCAGGCTGCTGATTGAAGCTAACGATGTCAGCTATTGCATCCAAGCTTCCATACATCTCTGTCCAGTCTCATCCACTGTCTCCCCATTTACGTGCCATCTTGCCTGTGTAATTTCTCTCTGTAATGAAAGTTCCTCTGCCCATCAGTGGTTGAAAATGATACTGGAAATATTAATAAGGGCCCCTTTTTAACCAAATTACATTCTATCAGAGCCGAGATTAAATTAGCAACCACCAAGGTGTGTAGGAACAAAGCTAATGGAATTGGATGACAGCATCCGTCAATCAACAAACGATTTAGGTCATTCCCTCTCCGACCTTGTGTGTCCCTCCCACTCTTATCAAACTCATGCACACACGGAAATATGATGTAGCTCATGAGAGGAAGCAGGATGTTAAATCTACCTCCTGCTTGCTACACCTACTGATGCAGCTACTATAACAATGCACACGTTGGATGTTACTCCCTGCAGAGAGAAAGAGAGAAAGCATGTGGGTCTCAGAGTTCAGTACACTGTATAATTGGATTCTGTGGTGTTATTGTAAGGTGTTACTGATACATTTAATGCCATGGCTGACCTGTGATGTTATGTTTCAATGTAAAGCTCAGGATTGCCTCAGATGGTGTCAGCAAATACATTTTCCTCCTGAAGTGTATCTCTGAAAAACAAACCTTCACGCACACTGTGACCATTATACTGCAGACGCCGGCTTCAGTGAGGTACATTAAATAGGGTTTCACAATATGTTCGTGCAGCTGGAGTTGTTTAGAGACAGGTTCATCAGAGATAAAGCCAGTGTGTGCATGTGTGTTAGTGTGTGTTCCTGTGGAGAGACCAGACTGCAGGTTGTACAATGACGGTATATCTAAAGATACTGATAAGAAATATATCTTGTAATAGTAAGAAAAATGAATTGGACTGACCGGTGCATTAGTGTGACGGTTTCTTCTATAAATGACATTTGATAGAGATGTTTTATCTCATACTGTACATGCCTATCTACTGAGTGAATCCCAGCAATCCCTCTCTCACTTGCCTTCATTTCTGTCTGTTTGCCTCTTTAATGTGTTTCTCTTCTCTTCTTTCTTTTCCCTCCTCTCAGTCAGGCACACACACACATACACTTTCTTTTTGTCTCCCCAGGTGTGCACTGGTCCAGGTGTATGTCTTCGCGGGAGCTCATCACTGCTCTAATGAGAATGATCACTGCTCATCTGTCTTCATCCACATCCAACAGAGAGCACCTGCTACTGTGTGTGTGCGCGTGTGTGTAGATTAGTTTTTGTGTTTCTCTCTATATACTATTCATAGCATATACAGTTAATGTACATTGTGTATATTCGTTGTGTTTTGCCAAGATGGACTCAGGTGACTAATACATGAGTTGCACTTAGATCCAGTAAATAGGCTTTAGTCTTGCAACACCGCTGTTCCTAATAGTCAGCTGTAACTCTGACTAGTTGATAATGACTTATGAACGGGAGTCTTTGTTTGAGAGTCTTTGAAAAATTGCTAAGGCACTGGGAACTTCTCCACAGGAGTGAAGTTGTTTTGATTTAACCCTCCAACAGTCCTCCTTTGTCACCTACATCTGTCAGCCGAAGGGGTTTGACGTCAAATGAATCAGATGAATGAATCAAACCACAGCAAGCTGTGTCAGTCACAGAATCCAGAAAAGTTATAAACTGTGAAAAACACCTGATCAACTTTTAATAACTCTCTAAGGACCCCAAATACATTAAGACAGGTTGTTATTTTTTTTCAGCTAATGTTAGTGGCAGCCTTGAGCTAATGCCAATTATAGGCTTGTTAAGGTTATTCAAGTAGTGTAGGTTTGATTTTAGCATTTGAAAAGCATTATGTCTTCACGGAAATTCATCATTTTTTCAGAGTGGCAGGTTGTAGGTTAGCCTGCATTGATATTCAAACTGTTCACTGACCTGCTTATCTAAGCTGCACATTGCACTGACACTGATGACACTTCTGAAATGATTCAGTTCCAATGCTGTTTTATATGACTGAAGCTAGGGAGGACAATAATCAATTTTAAAAAATGTTTTTAAATAGAAAAAAGAAAATAATGTTTACTGCTCTCAGATTTACTTTATGTATTTGTTTCTTGGCAGGACTGGGTGGAGGTAATTGTTGCAAAGGGCTTCAGCCATTGCTGTATTTACAATGCAAGAGGTTAGAGCAGTTCTACTTTTTCAGGGAAGTCTGAATGCTACAAGAAGTCGCTATTGGAAAGTGACAAGGTGGGCCAGCCAGGGCTAGCATGCTAACTTCAGTAGAAGAAAAGAAGTGATAGAACAAGAAGCAAAACATTGCCATTACTTTCCACCCCTGGTGACAGCTCTCTGAGAGTAAAGGAAGTAAGTTTGATACTGAACTCACAAACATCAAAACACCTCTGACAAATCCGCTTGACAATACCGGTCCAGAAACAAGAAGTAAGCAAATGGCTGGTGAAGTTGGAGTTGGTGGAGACCAAACTAGAGCTAAAAAGTAGTGAATATTGGACTCATATTTGCAGAAATGCTGCTTTAAAGTCTTGTAAATAATATATACCTATATTGTTGTTGACTCTGAACACTTGGATTAATTAAAAAGATTTTAAATTGTGACTCAAAGATGCATTTTGTGAGTCATAAGACCTAAATTATGCTGTGAACGTCTAGTAAGAGATAAAGACTGACTACATGGCTCTATTGTGATTTATCATACATAACAGAGACTGTAGTAGAACTGCAGCACTTGGCAATCCAACCCCAAAGGATCTTTGGACAGTGGAAACAATGAAGACTACCACCATTAGAAAAAAAAGACTGACATTGAAAAACTGATGCTGACACAAGTGATGCTTATTGCCTGCTTGTTACATACACAGAACTGATGTGTGCATATGTTAATGTTAGACTTTAAACATCTCTCACTTCCACCTCTCACTTTCTTTCAGGTGTCACCAGGTCAGACTGTTATTCTCATCACCCTACCAAGGCTTTGATCCTTTCATAATACGCATAATTTGACTTTGAGAGCTATTTTGTACAGAAGAATCCTGAGTGAGTGTGTGCATGCATATATGTGTGTGTGCACACATATTTGTTTGTAATTCATGGTTTAAGATAGCAATGATCAGATTAACTTTCAACCAATTTCAATCAAGCAGCATTGTGGAACTTCTTACCGTTTTTATTTTTTTAAGGGTAGCACTTGAAAATATGTTTACTTAAAACTAAGCCAAGAGGGAAAACAAAACAACACAGATTGTATTTACCCCCCCCCCCCCCCAAAAGGCCGCGTCAACTGCCTTTTGCCAGAGTCTAAGTAGATTTTATGTAAAACTCCCAATCCATGCTGTTAGTATTGACCAAACGACAAAATGCTTGTTCATTTTTTTCTCAATCCAATTAGTTTTCTTGTGGCTTTCTGACAGCTCGTTTATATCTGTGAGTGAGTGCCCAGTGCTGAATGGGTAATTGTGCACTTAGTGTGCACCTACTATTGTATGGAGAATCTTGTTACCTGAGTTTGCACAGAAATACAAACTGAATTGATCCAGATCTGAGATTAATAGGGGAACATTGTGATGGGCTATTGATTGCTCTCTATGATCAAATGAAATCAAAGCTGATGCATGCAGCACACAGAGCGGGAGTCTGTGACTGTACCTCATCTTTGTGCTCCATTTAAACCACTGATTTGTTGAAACTCGATCTTTCTTCTCTAGTTGCAGGTTCTTTAGCAGATGCAAGAGTTGCTGTACATGCAAAAAGTTTTGTGTTACACTAAAATGTACTTAAAACAAACTTAGACTGCTGTGTATAGCTTATATTTGGTGTTGGAAGCATACTTCTAAAGTGTTAATTCCTACTCGTATCTTATGCTCTGTAAATAATATATAGCATTATAAAAAACTGATTTTCCTGCAGTTTTCCATCAGGAACTCACTTTTGTTTGTATCTCAAATCAGCTTCAACAATTTTCAGGTAATAGCATGTCTTGCACTTGTCAGCTTCCACTAACAGGGTGTTGATAAATCAGCACCGACAACAGAAAATGGCAGTTTGATCTTCATTCAAAAGGTTGTTTCCCCTCGGTTTGTCAACATGCCGTCTTGCTGTTCAGTCAGTCGGTCCTCCAGGTGTACGATGCCTGCTTGATACTGAGACATGAGTGGCGGTGACAGTGATGGAGGGAAAAGGTCAGATATGACACAGTAGTTATAGAGTGGGAGCACAACGAGCACTTTGACATTTCTGGCCAAAAATCCGTGTGCTGCATTTCAATCGCTAGGTGAGAGGAAACGACTTGAGCATGACGCTCACGAATTCCAGGTGGTAGATTTAATGAGCAAACACTGAAACTCTGCATCTATTTCCCAGCTAGAGATTCATTACAACTTGAGCAAATGCCCCAAATCGCACTCGGTGAGAAAAGTTGGCAATGCTAATAGAGCATGTACAGAACGTCTGCTGCTTTGGGAGTGCTGAAAAGTATGGGCTATGAGAGACGGTCTTGGTGTACTGCCTGCAGTCAAGTTCCATCTCTGTATCACCTAAAGGTCAGGATGAACAGTATAACGTACATTCCATTTTGCCCCGCTATACAACATGCAATAATGATCACACTCCAGGGGGATGTTTAAGTTCATCTTCAGACTAATGACTGTTAAGTACTCTGTAGACTATGGAGGAAATTATAATTTGTTTTACTTAATGCATACATTCTGCTTGCTGCCAGAGAGAGCTGACCCTCAAGGCTGATGATGTTGTTCAGCCTCCAGCTGCCAGGTCAATGGGGTTGCGTTTCCCTGTCCAGCTCTGTGTCTTCCAAGTGGGGTGACATGAGCCATCCTTGGCCTCTGCCTCCCACAGTGCCAGTTCTAGGTCCAGGAGAAGCCATTAAAAAAGCAATTAACATTCCCAATTAAAGAATGATGAAGCTGAGGGGAGAGTTTACATAGAGTAAAGTGACTAAAGGGCTTTAGCTTTGGCTCTTTAGATGTCAGGGACTATGGGTTGTGAGACTATAAATCATCCATTAGAAATTTATAATGTTAGTGAGTTTGTCTCTCCATGTTTGTCTCTATTTAGAGAAATCATACTCAAAAACAAAGTCATGAAAGTGAGAACTACCTGAAAAGAATGGTATACATATTTTTCTATGCAAATCAGGAGCCAGCACCTTTCCAATCAGGAACAGGAGATTGCTTTGTATCATTTTAGTCAACTGTCGAGGAAAGAAAAACCCACAGTTTTGATGTTTGGGTTTCATAATTGAGCTAGCAAGTTGGTGTGTGCATATAAGGCCTCTGCCAATAGCCTCTGACGTGAACAGAATGTTGAAGGTATCTGAGAACCTAGAGATGAAAGCACCTGCTTATACATCTCTTGATCTTGCTCACCTCACCCTGCTTTTGCCTTTTGCCATCTTTTCCTCACCAGCAGATTGCAGGCCAGCTAATGGTACCTTTACTGCTTCAAAGGGTCCTTTTCACTTGATAAGGACAGTGCGGAAGCCGTGTGTAGCTGAACACACACACACACACACACACACACACAGGAGAGAGAGAGCTAAGCTTGTTATGGTAACCCTGCTCTAGACCAGTGTCCTCATTAGATCTGATACCCTGTGTGCATGTATAGGGATAGGATCTGACAGGGTCTGTGCATGAGTGTGGGTGCGGGTGTGTGTGTGTTTGTGAGTTTTTAACTCCATCACACAAGCCCCCAGGCAGGCCACTCTCCAAGAACGATAAATACATCTGCACTGTGATGCTAATGAAGACAGATAGAGACAGAGCATGAGCAGGAAAAAGACAGAGAGGAAAAGATGAAAGGGGAAATATAAGTACTCTTCTACAGCACTGCAGGTTAGAATGTAATTGTTCCCCCCTTGACTATCACTATAGGGTATCTAAGGTAGAGCAAACAGACTTACCCCAAGGCCAAACTCCCACCGAGTCTTTGACTCTGCTTATGTAATACAATCTCAGGGTGACTGATGGAATTAGTCTGGGACTGTTTTTATGTAAGATAGGAAGTGAGAGGGGGGAGAAAAAGGAGCGGTGTGCATGACAGGCAGGCCACACACGTATGCAGTGGAAAGCAAGGGCAACTGTGCCGCACTGGCAGCCGTCCTTATTACCGTCCACAGACAGGGACTGGAGTGCCCTATTAGACAACCATTACTGCTGCTGATGGGAATCTGTACTGTAACACTGACACAAACAAGACGGAGAGATCTGGGAACCATGCCGAGGCCTCAGTGCCAGGGCCTCCGGGGAATGGGTGAGATGAGGCTCTCCGCCCTCATCGCCACACACTCCTCAGCTGGGTCAGGGTGCCTAAGTAGCGGCCGTGTGTCAGCGTGCCATCTTTGGTTCCCCTGGAGCTAAGACGTGTTCACCTAATTAAAACCTCTCTTTCCTCCTACCCTCCGGGAGACATGGGCAGAGGAACGTAGTGACAGGGAGGGTGAGGGAGGGAAAGTAAAGAGGAAACAGGCGATCGCACCAGTGACAGAGACCAGGCGCACAGGGAAAGAATGGGGAGTAAAGGTGGGGAGAGGAGAATTTTGCAAGGGTGAAGCAACAGTGAATGATAAACAGAAACACAGTGGTCTGCAGGGTCAGGAACCATGCCAGCCCAGCTCATTCAGAAGTTTTCTCAATTGCTTTGGTTGTGGTGAATCGGTATGGGGAAAAAAACAAATGTGGAGTTTGGTGAGGAGACACTAGAGAAGGAGTGATTTTTGAAATTTTAGTCACCTATTCACAGAAAAATAGAGAAAACTTGTTTGAACTTCGAATGTTTTCTTTTTTGTTAATCAGACCCCAAGCAAGCATATGGCATCCAAGTCTGTGTAAACACAAAGAAAAGGAGAAAAAAGGAGAAGGAAAAAAGAGAGCGGTTACAGAGTTCATTGTGCATAGATAGTGTGAGGTGCAAAGGTGCAGGGAAGAAAGGAGAGGGGAAAAGTGAGGAGTCACACAGGTACTTGCTAATTAGAACAACACCAGAGTCACAGTTATGCTTCTGCAATCATTCTGAATAATTCTGCACAAGGTTGCTTTGCTTGTGACCTCCTCAACTGATATGTTCTAACTAGACACAGACCACAGAAAAGACCATCTGAACTATATTATATAATGCTATGTTTATGGCTGTTAGAGTGAGTTTATATGTCATTTAACTGCTTGCGAAATGAAAACTGCTTTATACAACATTTAAAGTGAGGTTTGACACTATGGGCAACACACTTATTTGTTTCTCATTGTTGAGAGTTAGATGAGTAGATTACCACCTCATACTGTATGCTTATTATGAATAGGAGCTGCTACAAGCAGGCATTTATTTAACTACATAAAAGACTGGAAGCAGGGGCAAAGCTAGCTCTGGCTATGGCCTATCCCCTAACCCCCCACCTCCACAAACCCTAACCAAACGTAAGCGCCTGTATTAAATGTCACAGGAAAAGCTTGAAATGCATAGATGTGTGACACATCAAATGTCCCAGGGCAGTATGCTAATTGTAAACAATCCCATTAGGTCATGTCATTGGCTATTTCTAAGCTAAACTAGGCTTTCCAGTCTTTGTTGAGTTGACTGCAGTCACAGACATGAGGTTGTCAGTCTTATCTAACTTTGACAAGAAAGCAAAGTGGCATTTTCTAAAATGTCAAACTATTGCTTAAAAATTCAGTTTGCCAATTCTACTCTGTTATTATGGATTCTACTTTTAAATGCTACCTTTTAAATGGAAATCTCTTTGATATTTGGTAATATTGATTTGATACAACTTTATCACAATTTGAACTATCTTGCAGCTGCAGAGTGGTCAATCCAAACCTCTACTGTGCTCTCTAAAACCTATACTGAATTTTGAGGGAAAACTATTTCGTATTGATTTTCCTTGGCTCGAAACTGTATTTCTGGTTCAAAGAGGTTGGGAGCTTCAACAAGAAATAGTGTCTTTGAGGGTGCTAGACCACTTATTTTGAAGCATGGCAGCTACAGCACTAATGGAGGCAGACAAATACAGACAGGATGGAGTGCCGATTTGAGACACTCAATATGTGTGTGCCACTGCACTGTAATGATCACAGAGTACTGGGAATCTGTACCACTGTGCATTATCTGCAACCTGCTAGCTTATAATTGGAGTTTGCGTTTGAAATAATCCTTTCATGGCTTTGCTGTGGATTATTGTCATCCCTTATGGGTGCGAATGTGAAGTGGGTGGAAATTCTGCTACTGTTGGGGATTTGTTTGAAAAACTGATTAATGTCCTGAGATGTTTCATCATTTTATTACGTTCTCAGGTTATTCTCAACTCTTAATTTATTGTTTACCCTAATCTTGCACCTTTTCTTTCCTTTTACTGAAAATCTACTTTTAAGTGTTCCAATGAACTGGTAGCAATTGAGGTGGGCTTTGTACAGAAAATACCACCAGCGACTTGACTTGTTGTCCAGACAGGCTGCTGCCATGGTGAAGGTGCAGGATTAAAGCTATTAAAGCTGCAGGCGTAGGGTTAAATGATTTCGACTGCTCCTGCTGTCACAAATTAAACAGAAAGGGAGAGAGAGAGACAAGGAGAACAAGATAAGGAAAGATGGAATTAGATGGAAAAATGCAGCGAAAAAAAACACAGGAGGAAAAAACCAAGTGTGGGTGAGCAAATGTGATTTTCATTAGCGCTGAAAGTGCAGGATCCCACCTAGTTCTTAATTGATTTCTTTTTACGGCAGATGAAATAAAAGGTTACGGGTGTTCCAACAATAACCTTCCTATCTGAGCCCAGACAGGGGGCTTATCACTGTAAAAAGACAGAGGGCTCGTCATCATTGCATTCTGATGTGTACCATGGTGCTTACGTAAAGCGGGAACTGTGTGTGTGCATGCATATGTGTGTGTGAAGAGTGACAGAGAAAGAAAGAGAGGGAAATGTTTTTTTTTTTGTTTTGTTTTTTTACAGTACATGTTATAATCTGGTGTTTTAGCAGACTGATATGTTAATTCTACCTAACTGTAAGCGAGGCTGTCTGTAGAACCAAGGCAGACCTCTTGATCACTATAATGTCATTTCACTTTGCCTAGAATCCCAAAGACAATCAATACAAAGAGAACTAGTTCGGTATTAATTTGGTATAATGCTGTTAATAAATAACAGGTGTCTGGGTGAAACTATTACACTACATCATGACACATTAACTGCTGAATGTCAAACCCAGTGCAAAGTGATGCTGATGTGTGAAAAACAGGGTGCTAACCGACAATAATTGATAGAGGAAAAGAACAAGACTGTGAAACACATAATTAGTGGTATAGAAAGTAATTGGGGTGTTACAAAAAGAATACCGAAGTGGCTTAGAAAACAATGCTATGGATGGATGTTTCAATTTAATCTGTTCTTTAATTTCAGCTAACAGTGATGGTTAGGAGAATATCTCTTCTGCGCGGTAGAACACATAATCCTCTGATGAAATTTCAGGACAAATTTGGACCCAGCTGCGGACACAATGAACGCATGTATAAAGGCGATTGAATCAAATACCATACAACATAATAATTTGTTCTCTGATGTAGTCTCTGCAGACCCTGAACATTATAGGCTTCACAATAGTAGTAGTATTTGCCACAGGATGATTTAATAAATTGTATTATATAAACAGGCTGTGAAGATTCTCAGTCATCTAGGTCACATATTTTTTGAGTATATATAAAGGCAAATGGACTAGCTTTGATTCATGGAGATGTTTCACCTAATCTGAAAGGCTTTCACAGTTGATGACAGATGAGAGGGTGAAGGTGAGGGTTCTAAGAACCCCGTCCAGCTCACGTCCAGCTGCTTTGAAGATAATAACAGTAATGGTGGTAAAGAAGAATTGCAGTGTTATGCAGAAATTGGCATAGAGCCCTAAGATCAGTGCTTGAACTGAGTATATTTACCATGTACCTTTAAGGAAAAAACTTAAGGGAGATTGTCCTTACTTGAGTGCATCTGTATTATGCTACTTAATACTCTATTTCACTACATCTCAGAGAGAAATATGCTTTTACTCCATTGCTTTTTGAGCTCGCAACAATATCTATTGCTTTAGATCAAACTAATCAGCCAGTCAGGGCTGGAGTAACCTAATTAGAGGTTAGGGGCAAAATGATCTATAGGTACTTGACTTTATTTATTTATTTATAATAGGTTGTACCTGTGATATCTATTTCCGTTAGTAATAGAAACATTAGTTATAGGAATTACAGCTAATAAAAATATTAAAGGTTCTGATGGTACTATTTTCTTTTTTGTCTCCAAAGGAAGAGTACCAAATGGATTTACTTGCCAAGAGGTTGTGTTTTCACCCGTGTCTGTAATGTTTGTCACAGGATTATGTACTGCACTGATTTCCACCAAACTTGTGAGGGATGAGGCGGACTATAAACGCATGTCGTTGCGTGGATCCGGTTAAAGGAGTGGATAATAAAGCTACACAGATGTAGGATTGTTTGCCTAGCTGAGCTACATGCTCTACTGATCCTAGCTATCCTAGTTTAAGTATTAGATTGTTTTTAGGGTTTTAAAAACTTTATATGGCCTGTGAAACCAAATTTTGACAAACAATATACCAAGAACAGGAATTCAGCAAGTCTATTTTTTCTTTTTTCCTTTTTTATTGCCCAAGTTTCTACTCTTATAGTCATCATGAGACAGGGTTATAGAATTATAACGTACTGTAGAAGCCACTTTAAGGGCCTTGTCCTTTTAGTTAGACTGTGTGTTAGTGGTACATTACCAAACAAATGTGTCATCAATCAAATTACCACAAAGTATCTGGGCTACACAGTTCACCAGCATCTCTGTGAGGCCCCTGAGGGTGGGGCCAGTTGGCAATCCCTGCCAACAGCATGCAATGGTTAGAATCAACTCATCCTGACCAAACCAACATTAAAATGTCGCTTTATTAATAATGCACTAGCATACCATCCAATATTGTCATATATAAGAATAGAACAGAGTCTTTTGCTGCATGTGCAATTTTGACATATATATGTATATTCTGCTGATAATATTTATAAATTTTAATGGCATTTTTGAGTATATGACTTGTAACTGTAATTTAAGATTTTAGCAACAGGTAATAAGTACTTTCACTGACATAAAAAGACCTAAACGCCTTCCACCCCAGCAAGGGGTGGTAAAAAGAAAGAGCAGCGTTGCCAAGGTATGCATTTCTCTCCTATATAACAACTTATGCTCCAGTGCAGAGTGACCTTAGAACTAGCTTTTTATCACAGGAATGGAGTGTAAAGTTGTCCTTTATATTGTATGATCCAGAAAACAAGTGAAGTGTTTTGCTTTCCATTGTATCAACCTGCACCTCTCCGATCTGAGATGGATCAGGTGTAGAGACCTGTGCAGTGTTTGAGAGTGTGTGTGTGTGTGTGTATCTGTGTGTGTGTGAGAGAGAGAAGGAGGGAGATGAGAGGTAGGACTGCTGAGTGCAGGAGCTGTTGATTGTGTGTGAGAGCTTTGAGAAGGCAGTGAGAGCATTCTACCAGGTCATTCACTCTAAAAGCCTGAGATGTAAGAAAGGATGATGGGAGGACAAGTAGAAGTCAATAAAGAGATGGCTGGAATGGAGAGAGAGGAGAGAGTAGTTCCATGAAGATGGACTTAGAGTTATCTCAGGGGAGGAGGGGGAGAAATGGAGAGAGAGAGGGAGGGAGGGGAGAGATGAGCACAGCAGTGGAGGGAGAGGTTAAAACCCAGGGATAGAATAAAGTGTAGGGAGGAGAATTGGCAGGGTGAGAAACAGGAGGATAAACAGAAATGTAATCAAGAAAGACGGGTGGGGGAGAAGGCAAGGATGGGGAAAGAGATGAGAGCCAGCAAGTGAGGAGAGGGCAAGGCACAAGATGCTGGTGTAAAAAGGCCAGTGTAATACTATCCTTTACACTTAGGACAACAACTATCCTGTCTGTCTCATAAGACATTTTCGCATTCGGTGCTCATGTGTAGTTGGCACATCTAGACTCTGCCAGGAAATACATAATTTCACCTTTTTCCCCCAATACGTCGCAGTGTTGACTGACTGAGCCTGATAGGCCCCTGTGTTTGCACAGTCCTCAGATAGCCTGAGGTTACGCTTTGAATTATTGCTCAATCCAGACTTTCTCCTCTGCCTATCATCACTTTGGACAGCACCGCTGACAGGGAGAAGTCAGACATGAGTTTCACTATCAGGTGATTGAGAGCGAGGAGTCACTATCTCAAGTCTCTACCTCACACATCTCCGATTCATGTTTAATGATGGATGACATGTGTCATATCTTCCTGTAGCTAAAGAGTCGTTGTACACATAAGATACTGCAATACACTGTTATGAAGCCACCCAGGTGTGTCTGCCCACGCCACACGTAGTTATATATACTGCATAAAACTGTCTCCATGGCGGTTGAAAATTCTGCTTTTTAGAACAGCTATTGTTGTCTGTCGCCCTGATACAAACAGAAACAACAGCTCACAGGCAAATCGTGCCATATTTTAGCCATTTCAAGCCAAGGGAAATCACCACAAATATTATCCATCTGCTAAACGCATTGCAGGTTGATCCATCCAGAAAGGGCCTACAGATAGGTCAGAGGTCTGAGAGTAACCAAATTTGTGCTGTGCTAATGGAGCATTATGCAATGTTTATGAAGCTAATCTGAGGGCTTTACTTGAACATCTTGTCCTGTCGCTAATCCTGCCAACAGCAACCAGCCAGGGAGAGAGAAACAAACTTGACCCTCAATATGCACACCTAATGGAGATAAGGAATATACACATGCACTATTATGGAACACGAGTGTTATCAATAAAAGACACTTCAGTATACCGTATGTACAGTAGAGACATGCATAAGGTAATACAGACACACAAAATATCTATATGCATGTACACTCACAATGTAGTCTTAATTATTTTAGAGCATTATACAGTTGTATTTAAAAATAAAAGTGTAACTGTTTTGAGCTAGTAAATGTACTTGAGAGAAGATGTCACGTAACTGTCAATCATTCAAACTTCATTATAATTCTTATATTAAAACAAAAAAAAATATACATTAGGATGGATTTCCATACACTATAGTAGACTGTGATAAAATTAACCTGAGTGCAAAAACAACAACATTCCTGCACCTTTACTCATTTACATTTTACTTCAAATTCAATAAAGCCCCAGAAAGTAAATTACGATTTTATAAACTGTATGATTTCTATTCATTAGAGTAAATCCTCATGTTGCAACTAGTTGGGGATACTGGTGTGTTAATGGATAATAAATCTATATTTGTTATGATATAGGAGAGTCGGAAACCAATTTGTGTCAGGGCTCTCCACCCGATCCCCACTTTATCCCCACACGCCTGGCTGGAGGAGTAATCCGGCTTTGTGTAATAAAATGACATGATGACTTTATCTGACATTTGTAAAAGGAGGAGTTCTAGATTTCTGTGGGTCTGTATTATCAGCCTCTATCCAGTGAATTAATCACACAGTGTGAGAAGGAGGAAAATGTTGTTCCTGGGAGTAAAACATAGGGGTTATATTGAGGTGAATGAAGGAAATGTTTGCCGAGAGTTGTGTGTTCGCCAGTTTGCTTGTGTGTGGCCTTTTTCTCTGTGTGTGTGTGTGTGTGTGTGTGTGTGTGTGTGTGTGTACCAAGGTTACATGCTCTCGCCATGTTCTCTGAGATCTCGCCCTTGCCTGCCCCACCTGCGAAGTGAGGAGGACATTACATACCAAGAGGTAAACTTCCATCTCCATGGAGATCCATGAGGGAACACGGATACAAGAAATACGCTCAGAATACCTTCCATTACCTGCAGCTGCCTGCGAGAGAGAGGAGGTAAGAGACAGACAGCAGAAAAGCAGAATAGAGATGTCTGTTTAACTGTGGATTTGTCCTATAAAAGCTAAGTGCTCAGATGGTCTTAGCTGATTCAGCCTAATGATCTGAAGAACATGCACGCAGTCCTCCACTATCGGCTTCCAAGACACATCAATCTCACAACCCGTGATACATGCATTCTCTATTGCCCCAAATCCGCCTTTTCTACACTGGATTGAAGGTGTAGGGTTTCTGGTGCTTTCACAAGGGCCACAGATTCAATTAATGTATGAGTTAAGTGGGCCTCAGGGGTTAAGGTCTGCCGTCAGATGCTAATCTGTTTTGGTGCGGAGAACAGGAGAATCCTACACCCACTAGTCTTATGGAAGGAAAGATGCCCAGATTTCATCTTGGTATTCCTTCGCAAGCCTATATGGCCCGGAGGAATTTGATCTAGAACCCTGTCTCATATAAGGAGAGATCTCAGAACCTCACTTTTCCTGCTGGAACTAAAAACTCAAACTGACTGTGCGCCAGCATTGCATATCCTTATTCTGTTTAAGAGCTCTTCTAACTGGCAGTTGTCAGCACTGCGGCATGGAATTCATAAAGGGCAGAAAGGACATGTGAAGACTTCCCACAGAGCAGCATACATGTTTTATGGCATGACTTGTATTTAATATTAAAAGATCTACTAGTAAATGACATGGCACATCATTGGGAAGGGAACTTGCTGCTTACTATACTGTTTTCACAGAGACAGTGTGTGCTGCCCTTGTAAATTAAATGGTGTGTGATGTAACAGCTAGAGAAAAAACAGCTAACGTTATCATCTAAGCACCAGACTAATTGAGAGTGCTTGTCTGCAGGATTTCTGAATGACTTGCTCAGAACCTCTCTATGAGGCCAACCTTTCTTGTCGTTTAGCGCCATAGCGCAGCCATCTGAATAAAGCCTGTCACACAGCTTGACAGAGACACCAGGAAATATCAAGGGCAGACGCCCACTTGTTTTCTGTAGGATTTGGGGAGGAGAGCGAGCCATCGCAGCACAAAACAATTGTTTCCCACCTGCTGCACTATATTGTATGTTTTCTGAACTAATTGAAAATTTCACATTTGAATACAGAATATGCCGAACATGCAGACAAGGGACGCAGGCAAATGGAGAGCACAAAATGTGTATTTCCCTGCCATCAACTCTGCATTGAGAGGAGATGTGTTATATCGCTACGTAGCTAACGTTAGCATTACCAGCCGTTTACTTACCAGTATAGAGGAAAGGTGGCAAGTTTAACATCAGGACTTCTCATTCCTTCCCACCAAGAGCTGTCTCTTGGTAGAAAGCAACGCCAGGTTTGTTTTGCTTCTATTTTTTTGCTTTTCTTCATTTGAAGGTAGCATGAACCAGCTAGCCACAGCCTAATGCTGCAGTTTGCACTCTGGCTGCAAAGGCAATGATGGTTGTAAATATCTGTTAATGTTAATGTTGATCAGAAGCACAGAAGAAAACCATATAGCCTATCGTGTTACCTCATAGCATGTTGTTACCTTAGCTTTAAAGACACTTTAGCATCTTTCAACTCATTGTTTGGATTTTAAAGCCTGAAACTCTGCATTAATTTCTCACCACTCCTTGCCAGTGTCTCTACCAACAGCAGTAGCACGTGTTTTCACCAAGGAAGTCTTGATAAATGTGACAGAAATCTTGAGAAAAGTTCAGTAACTAGATAGTTTAGACAGAGGCATTTATTGAAGCTTGATCAATCAAGGAGAACAAAGGTGAAATGGAAACAAGTTAACAAGTTTGCAAGGAGAAATGCCCAATTTGAAGATTCTTCAGAATTACATTCTCTTCCTCAGAGACGTGGATCCTGAGGGGCATGGTTATGGGGCAGTGACACCACCGGAGGCTCTGTCTTGTTCATCTCTGAGGGTCTGTGCTCGACCTTTGGTTTCTATGGTAACTGCTAATGGGATAGCGGCTTCATCTACACAGCTACACTAACACAGACTACTACCTTCAAGGCCTACTTAAGTAACTCAGAAAACACTGTTGAAATAAAACAGACTTGATTTAATCAAATAATATAAATAATACGACTGGAAGAGTCCTTCACAGTAAACCCACCACCTGCCCAGCAACAAACAGGTCACAAGTGGTTAGTTGAGGCACAACAAGGTTTATATTAAAGAGACAGACCTCAAGAGTTGGTTGGAGACCAAAACAAGAAGAAGATGTCTGCGTTAACAAAAACACTGTATAACAAGAATTTGAGGTTACAGTTAATGAACTTTTTTTCTCACAGCAACAAAAGGTACTGTGCCATAAGCCCAAACCTCTGTCAATTAAATCCAGGTAAAAGAATTTAAATTAACAAAAAGTCTTTTTTATCCAGATGGTAAACAGGAGCTATGCAGCCACACTTCGCCCCTGCATTTTCTTTCTATTTATTATTAAAGTTAACTGGTACAGGCACCCATTCAAAGAGATGGACCTTTCACCTATCTCTCCTGTACCACCCAAAACCTGGGGGGGCCCAGGGCTTGAGGCCCCGTGGGTTTCATGTCAAGTACAGGCACTGGTGAAACTGAAGACAGTTTTCCATACTGTGGACAAGTTCACTAACTAATTAATTATGTGTGCTACATCATGTGGAGGGTTTGTCTTGTCTTGGGATTTTGGTCTTGTCATTTCCTGTTTTATTTTGAAGGATTTATTTCCTCTCGTTTCAGAGCACTTGTCTTCCCTCATGTCACCTGTGTGTCCCACCATTGCTCCAATTGCTCCCATCACTTTATTCCTGAGGCCTGTGTCCGCTCACCCGACTTACCTGCAATTGAATCCACAGCCACAGTGCTGCTCCAGTAAACCACGGTCTTCCGTAAGAGTGATTTTTTTGCTGAAATTTTGATATCTCAGCTTGCCTTAGCCTAGAGTACTTTCTATAGTTGTTTGATTTCCTCCTTTTGGAGCTACTACTACCTGCTTATGTTCATAGCTTATCTTAGGTCCTGTTTTAGGAGAGAGTTTTATTTAGAGTTTTCTGGTTTTCTCCTGTTGGAGTGCTTTACAACTTTCATAGCCTTTTGTTTGCCTCTCTGTGAGTGATTTTGATTTGTTCTAACTTTGTTAGGCCACCGTTCATTTTTTTTCCTCCTTCTTGAGAGTGACTTTTTGTGTGTGAAGCGATTTTGATGCTGTAGCGTCTTGACCGACAGTGACAACTAAAGAAATACTAAAGGCCGGTGCGGGTGTGCATGAGCCTTAGGTAGGGTGGTGGGGGGTTGGGAAGTGGTTGAGTCATCAAATGAGACAGGATACCCTCTCTGGCATTGTTTTTCTCCACCATCTCTCTTCCTCTGCTCTCTACTCAGCATTTTACTCATGTATTTTTGTGTCCATTTACTCTCCCCACAAGGGCAAATCAAGGCAAGGCCGCTCACTTATTGAATTAACAGCTATCGGGAAGCATTAGGCAGAGGTCCCCTGCCTGATTTTCCACTCAATACTGTGGCATTAGGGACAACACACAGAGACAGAGGCTATGGCTTATGGTCTGCTTGCTTGGTCAAATCAAGCTAGTCAGAAAGCCAAGGGTGGGAGGGTAGCCATGGAAAAAAGGTCAGGGCTGGAGCTATAATTGGACATGTAGCCCCCCACAGAGTACCATCTCTGGGGTGGGCACAGTGAGAGAGCCAGGGGACACCACAGAAACCATAGCCGAGCATCGGAGAAAGGGCACAGATCTGGGCTGAGGGCTGCTGGTAACATCTTATCGCAGCCTGGATTCTCCAGTCTGACTCACAGCCTTCAAGCCTGCCTGAGGGCATAGTGAGGCAGGCTTAGCATGGCTGTACTAAGGACACACACACATACAGACACACAAACACACCATACTGGTACAGGGCAAGGCCTCTTCTTTGGTAGAGTTTCATAAAGCCTTGTCACCATGGCAACTACTACCTCATTAGAAAGTCACTGGTGGTGGCCAGTGCCCATTCACTTTCCTTCTTTGTTTCTTTTATTCTGCCTCTCTGTCCTTTGTTGTTGTTTTTTTCTTTCTCTCTGCATGATTACAGCTTCAATGGTATTTTACTCCAAATAGGTTCATTACAAGTAGTGATAAATAATAACTATTGAGAACACTTGTTTGAAAATGAAAAAGACAAAGGTTATACACATGAAATTCTTCATCCTTTGCATTAATAAAACTGTTTTTTTATCTTACCTAACCTCACCTAACCTGGCATGTTTTTCATTATTAATTATTAATCATTTGAAACACTGTAGAACATGGTCACAGAAAAAGCCTATTGTCTGCAACCTGCAATTTAAAAATGATGTGAATTTAATCTTTTCACTCTAAACTCAGTCATCATGGCAGAGCAACAGTGGATGATTTGGAAAAATATGTGACTCGGCAACGGCAGGGATTATGAAAAGGTCACAAAGCAGAAAAGATCAGAAGGTCCAACCTCATGAACCTGTAAATTGATTTTTTTCATCAGTTTTGTCATTCAGCAGTGTTGTCATTGTCAGTGCCAAACAGTAGTGGTATCTCTACCATGGCCGTGCTTTCAAACTGAGACAATTGGCAGTAGTGGGAAGCTGGTGAGGGATCATGTCCTTGACACCACAGTGGTATAACTGCACAAGTGCGACAAGGATGTAAGGGAAAGAGCTGATTTGTTAGCAGTGTGTATGGCTGCCTGCCTCAGAGTCTTGTTGAACCTACAACTAGGAGTGGTCAAAGTCCTGAATGTTTAAATCCTAAACATAGTGGCTTTAAAAATTAACACCCCTTGGGAATCTTGTTTTTGTCGACCTTCAGCAAAGATGTCCACGTGTACTTCAGTACTCAGTGCTGCAACAGATCACACTTTTCACCATACTCAACAGTGATGCTTAGTGGAGAAAAAAAGCTTGACGTCCTCAACAAGAGACTTAATTTAGTACTAAAGCACAAAAAGTCAAAAATCAAAGGGCAAAAATCTTCAAGTCAAACATCTTCTAAATGTTAGCCCTCTCAAAAAACAGGGCTATAAAATAATCATCCTCATGTTGGTTGTCATCACAACTGAGTGCTTTCAATTTTGAAATTGTAAAACACAAAACATCAGTCAGGTCAGCCTATAGACACATTATCAAACAAGTAATTTTCCAGAGTAACTTTAAATTGAGTGAAGAGTATGAATAGTGTGAGTGAATAATGTGTTGGTGAAAATGCAACATTTTGTCAGTAGTTCCTTCGATTTTCAAGCATTGAGAAAAGCTCATAAACCATGTAATATTCAACGTTTTTCCTTGAAGTGGAACATTTTTGAAAAGAAAAAAAGAAAACAGCGTCAGCGCTGATACAGAAAAGTAAGAATGCCATATGGCTTTTTACTTGTCTGTTCTATATCATCAGAGGCATGGCATTAGTGCCTCAGTGTACATAAAGCGTGAACTTAATTTCATAAACCTTATTTTGTCTCCCAAGGCATGGGTGTTTCACTTAGTTCTTGGTCTTTTATCTATTTATGCATCAAATCAAAAGGGACAGTGAACCACATTTAGGGAGTGGAAAGTGTATCCTGAAGAATTTAATAAGAAAAGAGATCTTGATGGATTACAGACCTTCTCCACATCTGAGACATTTTCAGAATGATAAATCACAAAGGTCTTTTATACCCCCTCTTTCTTTCTCTTTTCCTGTCTCTCTTTCCCTCTCCCTCGTTCTCCTCCTCCTCTCCTCATCTCATGAGCCTTGGCTTTCAATTGTAAGAGATTACAGGAGCATAGCCGGACTGTGGCCCGTCGAGGATCTTTTATTAATATTTATATGCATATGAAACAAGCCAATTCTAAGCTGTCGGTGAGCAGCTGAACCCTGCGGCCCCACTGTGTATATATATATATATATATATATGCAGGAATCAGTGTGTGTGTCTGTGAATATACACTATGTGTGTGAGTGTGTGCAACATACAGTACCTTTGTTTATGTGTATGTGCGTGTGCTTGTGTTCCATTTTGGCCCTAACTGCTTAACCCTGCGCTGTCCCAGACCACCTGAGCCACCAGTTATGTTTCAGAGACCACGAATGGTGTTTCCCACCAGGATTTGATCGTTAGCAGGACTCCTGGCTCTCAGTCTTCAAGGTTAAACAGGACTCAGAGGGCGGGGGTGTGAAACGGTGAGGGTTTCTAAATCTGCAAACAAGTGTGGAGCCTGGCAGTCAAGGCTATCGAGGAGCTGATATCCCGCCGGTGGAGGGAGCAGAAGGAGACTAATCCTTCATACATAATAGATAACCAAATCCTCTAAAACACAGAGACGCTAGCTGCCTGCGCCACAGAGGCCCTGCCACTGCTAACAGATCAGACATCAGGCATCCCCCTCCTTGCCACCTTCATTAATACTCAATTACAACAGAGCTCCTCCAGGCCGACACCATTGTCTCCTCCTGAAAAGCTGGCCTTTGTCAAGAGAACAGGTATGGCTGGCCCCCTGTACATAGAGATAATGCTGTGCAATATCTTTGTCACTGGAGTTAAGTGGAGAGAGAAAGAGAGAGAGAGAGAGAGAGAGAGAGGCCCATCCTCAGAATAACATTGCCTCTCATTGCAACCACTTTGCATTTGTCTGTCATAGTGTCATGATCAAAACAGGACAGCAATGAATAGATCTGAGGCAACGTAGTGTTGATGCTCGCAGCTCACTGGAGTGGCTGTATCGTAGAATGAGAATCAACATAAACAACGTTTGCTTTACTCCACTCCTGGAGTCTGTGCCACAGCTACGCCACGCGCTCATTTCAAGCCAAGCTGAAGCTACACGCTGTAAGTGGGCTCTTTCTGCGATACTGTCTGCAAGCAATATGAAAGTTGACACATGCATAAGAGCCTTTTGATCAAGTGACAGTATATTTTAGCACTAGCGTCTTTGTGTTGTTCAACACTTATTTATGGCGACAGCTTTTACAGTTTATGACATTCATTATTCGTTTTCACACATAACTTATTTTAGGGTTTTTGTTTTATATTTTGCACAGTTGTTTTTTGTTATACCTCGCCCTCTTTGAAATGGATGAGTCATGTTATACATTTTCATCAAAACATTTTCATTTTCTACTCACTCTGTTTTCTGCATTGCATATTCCCAAAACTTCTGCTTCTCTATTTTCTATGACTGAAATTGAATTCCTATCATTCATTTAAAGTATTTTTGAAGACCTCTTTATCAAAGCTAGGAATCAGCAAAGCCCTAAAAAGCTCTGAACGTTCACCAAGGGACAAATCCTGCAAGCAGTTTTTTAATGAGCTTTTACAGTCTAATACTCCTACACTGCACTGTTGTATAAAAAAGTACTGACAGAAAAAACCCAAAGGTCTGTAAATTCATCCTACGTGTGGTCACATCTGCATCAGTGTCTTTCTTTTTTGAAGACGTCATCAAGCAGGCTTTGGCTCTTTGCAGCATTTTTCATGTTCACATTTAAACTATGCAATGAAAAAAACAACAACAACAAAAAAACATATGAGTGAATAATTTTGAACCTGATTTCTCTCGTCATGCTCATGTTCTTTCACTTTTTCATTTCTAAAATCTGCATTCCCCTTTTCCGTTGAGTGCACATTCTATTGAGCCATTATAAAGTAATGAAATGCTTCCTCTCCCGGGCTTTTGTCACCATTCCTAACATTTGTAGTTGGAAAGCACTACGCTGAGTGGAAGATGTCACTAATAATACTTCCTGGCATCGAATTAGTCACTTAGGAATAGAGTACTGCTGCTGTTGTTCCAATTAGCAAGTCCCTGCATGACTTGCGTGCTTCTTCTCTCATCCCTTTCTCCTCACCTCTTTACATTACCTCCATCTATCCCCTACTATACCTAATTTCCACCTCTCACACTTTCTTTTTCTCTCTCTCTTTCTGTCTTTTATTCCCAAAACTTTGGCCTCTTTGCTGCCTCTATGGGCGTGGAGATTTTCAGACGTGAAAATAACCGGCAGGTAAAGTTCTCCATGTTTCAGAAAGAAAAACCAAAAGGCTTTTCCCTCCTTCTTTTTCTCCCTACATCTATCTTTTTCTTTGTCTGGGCAGGGCTCCCCAGGCAGCAGGGTCCCCTGTGGGGCCCTGGCGTGACCGCAGGTTTAGCTGTTAATCTGTCAGACTAATTCTATGGACAAACACCACTGCTGGCGAGCAATTCCTATCCACAAGGAGAAAGAATGCAGCTTGCTAGGCCAGCCTGGGAGACCGATGAGTACACTAGCATAATTAAGGCCAGCACTCTCGGATGAGCCTGCACGCCCTTCTCTCATTCTCTGCTCATCTATCTGTATACTATCTATCTATCGGTGTCCTTTCTATCTCTTTTCTTTCTCCTTTTTATCTTCCTCTTCCCATTATAATAAAGTCTGTGCAGGGGAATGAAAATACTTCATCCTTTCACTTTAGTTGCCAAAACAACAGGAGGGGAGCAAGAGATATATAAGCAGGAGAAAATAGTTGACTCCAGGTAAAGTGAAAAGTGTTTGTGTTAGTTGGTCTGAAATCCATCAAGGTATTAAGGGTATTTATTGCTCTCACCTCACCACTAAAATCTAATTGTATGTTTAATTGTTTTTGTTTTTTGCTTACATAATGACAGAGAGATCTGAGCTGACTAAACCACTTCTTTCCACATAATTTCAAGTCAATTCCCATTTAATTTCCAGCCAGTTGGAAGGATTAGCCTAAAGTGGGAGGGAAGCAATAAGCACAACTATCATTATTTCATTTTTTATGGTAAAATCAATACACATTTTACTAGAACAGAATGCTTCAAGTGTATTTTTTCCATATTCTCTTTCTGTCATCATTGCTATTGATATTTGTTTAGCTCTAATTTTAAAAAATGAGTTCTAGGTTTTTAAACGATTTATATCCTAACTACTAAACATCACTTTTGAAAAAAACAATACCTTTAATTGAGAAAAAAACAATAGAAGTGTGTGTATAACTCAAGTGTGAGTGTATGTGTGTGATTACTGCACATGCAGACCTATATGTGAAATTAGATATAGAGTTTTGATGTCAAAAGTATTAGGCACAGTATGGGTACAATCCATGCTGTTATCCTTGTTAAATGTGACCTGTGTTAGCAGTGGGAGCTGTAGCTTTGTTAGCAGTGGCGTTTGACAGCTCTGGTAGTGGAAGTGGTTGTTACTGCTGATCTAGCTGTGAAACACAGTGCCATGTCTCCAGGCAAGCTGGAAGATACCATCACACATGCACGCACACACACACACACACACATGCCTCACGTACAAGCTAAGTAGCATGGATGGACAGCAGGAATGAGATTGAAAAACGGACAGTCGTCCTTTTCCTCCCTCGCACCTGAGAGTCCCGTAGGCTGCGTATAAGAGCACTTTTCTGTAACTCTCTCCATCAGACTCTCCTCCTCCTCCTTTTCCCTCCTTCTCCTCTTTCTCCTCTCACTGCAGGTGATTGGATCTCTGATCCCTGTAGTCCTGCCACTTCCCTCCCTTCCCCTAAACCAAACGCTGTTGTTTTTTCCAGCCTACATGGATCTGCACTTTCCACACAAAAACACAACACAGTGGCTCACATGACATAAATACACCCGAATATGTTAGTATTATATCTGACTCCAGCCTTCTGCAACACATTGAGAAGCATTAATAGGATTTGCTATTTCTTCAGCTTCATAGTATACGCACAGACCATTTCCTTTGCCGGTATTGTTGTCTTGACAGAGTAATTCCCAGGTGAGATGTAAGGGAGAAAGCAAATGAAAAAATAAAAAAACTATTTAAAGAGATGCCTAAATTTGTGTTGCTTTGAAAACATCTGTAAAAACAAAAAAAAAGCTTTGCCCTGCAGCAACCTCTTATACAGAGAGCAACGGTTTGATGAAACACCACACACACTCTCAAACACAGCACATCATCACAGGATTGAATGAGACAGGTCTAATGTTACTAAATAAATGACTTTTTCTCTTTTTTTAGCCCTAAAATACCCTCAAACCGTCAGATAATAAAACTGAAATGAATTTCTGGTTCCTCTGAGTGTCTACTTTTGCACTTGTACTTGTCTGGGATTCAGAGTAGTGCCGTCAGAGCAGTGATTGGTGCTGAGAAATCTCCAGAGAAAGAACAGACCTACCCTCAGAGATCAAACAATCCAGCATTTAATTTCATTTTCTAGTATGGACCTTTCAAATGGTTCTCAGGGGACTTGTTTTCTTTGAGAACCTTCAAAGAAACATGTCAGAAACATGTTCTTTCCATCCATATCACGTGAGCCTTTTGTCTTCTCTGCTGCTGAGATAAATGCTAATAATTGTGCTTCTGTGTAAAAATGCCATCAGTCGTTTGGTTGAGCCCCTCCATCTTTGATGAGAAAGCATTATGCTGTAAAAACAGCAGTGCGGTCCCAGCCTCGGCCCAGGTTCTCAAGGGGGGGAGAGAAGCAGTTGTTGTTGTTTAAGAGCGCCGTTCATTCTAAGCTGGCGAAAACACACCAAGGCATATGGCGACTTGATTTAGTTAGCTTGTAAAATGATTTCAGAAACTACATTTGGATGAAGATAACAAAGTAACCAAGCAATTAAATCAAGTATGGTCAATTTGAAGCACCTGATAGCACAGATCCAGCTGCGGTGGAACATCTGGTGAAGGCTTCACAGATCGGTAAGGGGGGGAAAGCTGTAGATTCCTTCGTTTGCAGAATCACACGTGTACCTAGTTGAAAACAAGGTTCCTTTCATGTTTTTGTGCTTCGCATGTAATTTAACGTTAAACTCCTTTTCAAAGACACATTTAGAGGTTTAGCTGTGGCATCCGTCAGCTGTGTTAGAGAAAGAAAAGTGTTTTCCACCACCTGGCAAGTGAAAAGGGCTTGTGCTTTCCCTGTGAAACACTGGCATGTCGCCCTGCTGCCTGGCCAGTATTGACTCCCGAGCTGCTTGAGATGTGATGCTGGACCCTGGGTTAACCCTCGGGTCAGGTGCTTCCAAGCGCTTTTTTTTTCTGAAGTCTCTTTGACCTGAATGAGTCACCAGCCTCAACTTGAAGTGCATTTCTCTACTCATCAAATGTGTTTTGCCAGCTTAAGAAAAAGACATCTCAATCCATTTCTTAAGCGGATAAAAGCTGATCCTTGTTACTGCGCAGTATGAATGCTGGAGCACAGATGAATGAAATCAATAGATAAGAGAGTAAAGTGAAACAAATGGGAGTTAGTAAAACAAATGGTTCTGATTTGAGGCTGTAATCTGTGTGAGTGCTGCATGGAGGCCTACGATATAGCAACAACTATTATTAATGGTAAACAGTGAATAAAAAGACCATAATAAGGCATGCATGATTAGATAAAGAGGAAAAGGTCACAGCAGGTTGATGCATCTGTCTCATTAGCTGCTTTATTTGTGTCCCTTCGTTTACCCTTCATTAGCCTGCCTGTTTTATCCTCTTTCTTCCTCCTGTTCTCTAAGTCTTTCCATTCATTACGCCTGCCGCTCTCCATTGCTTCCCCTCTATGTGTGAGTTTCTGAGTGTAATGGCTTCCCACAGTGTGTCTGTCTTTCGAAAATGTCACCCCAGTCTCTACACAGCGCACTACTTTTGACATGAGCACTATGTGCAGAAGACAGGGCATAGGGATTAATTTGCCATGTGTGTATACCTCAGCGGCAGACAGGGGTAGAGACTGTGACTGAGGCCTGTCTGACAGCAGAGACGGAGCCTTACTCACTGGATCCCTCACGTCTCCTATACTGCACTTGATGTCACAGGCAGCGGGGAAAAAGGGGAGGTTTGCAATAGAGGAGGAGGAGGTGCGAATGTAGCTTTGTGAGAATGAGAGAAGGAGAGACAGGCAGAGGCAGGGTGGGTGGTAGGGGGGAGAGATACGGGAAGAAAATGTCCCGGCGTCAGGGTGAAAATAAGTGAAAGGAGATGGATCCCAGTACAGAGAAAAAGAAAAGTCCAGTACGTGGGGAGTTGTCACTGTAATGCAGCTCAGTGCCAAAAGAGGTCATGTGTGTGCTGCAGATTCATTAGTTTCAGAAGACATTAATATCCTATAATCATTACCAGTTATAGCAAAGAACATTCTGTATGTGTGAGGCTTTATTAAGCACCATTCCATAAACCTTGGGTAAAGTTTGAGATTAATGAAACTGTCTCTACACTATCCTGATCTGCAGTTCATTTGTCAATGTTCTGTAGAGGAAAAAAAAGGTTTCATCAGATGTGACTGACTTTATTGAGGGTTTTTAATTATTACACACTGATGCTGCTTTGTCCTTGCCGTGCTCATTTTCTTCTTTGTATTTCTTCATTATCCTAATCCGTAATGTAATATTATCTTTCTATAGAAGAGTATATTGGCCTTTGAGGGGAAAACACTTGGAAATAGCAAGGTTATTTGACAATGGAGCTGTAAAATCACTTGTCACATGACAACTACTGTGGAGAGGAAAAAATCTGAAACAGAAATAATTTTATTAATTTATTACCTTTTTTTTTATCTTAGTCGAATTAAAATTTTATGAAGAAATCATTGGCCTTGGAGTGTGTTTTGGCTTGTGAACTCATTTTGGCCACTTATCTTTTTGTATTGATAGCACCCCAATATTTTTTTCCTAATTTTACAACATCTAAGTAGCACCAGCGCTAACGTTAGCTAGGCTCAGTTAGCCTAACTAGCTAGCTTCCATTTTAGCTGTGTAAAACAAAGAGTCAAAGATTCATAGTCACTGACTTCGTAGTTCACATTTTTTCCCAAGCTAAGCAGTCATATCACTATTCAAATGTACATCAGCAAGTGAAATGTGTTCAGTGTGTTGCTAACCCAAGATCGAGTACAAAACTAACCTATACAAACTGTTTATGGCTTTGATAGCTCAGAAGCCCAATATTTTCAACAGAGTTATCAGGTTATGGTGGTTTTTGTGGTTGCTGTTGTCTTCTATTAAGCTTTGGATGAGTAAGTAATATACTGTGACTCAAAGCTGAGCTGAAAACATCACTCTCATTCACCAGTTAGTGGAGCTCCACTGCTAAAAGCTGCTGATTCAGTCAGTAACAGCAGTGATTCAATATAGTCAGTTCAGTCTGAAGATTTGTTGACAGAGATTTGTTCGTACATATACTGAACCATTCTATCCCCATATCCCCAGTGGAATACAAATTTAATGATATGACAATTTCTACCAAAGGACAGATAGCTTAGTGCTATGTATAAACATATCCATAAGCACCAAATAGAGCACATTACTGTACATTCAGGGTGTTGTGTTGAAAGTCGCACTTACTGGAATGACTCGAAAAACTAAGTTGTCATGGGCCCGTAAGGCACATCACTTTCCATGTGTGCTGAATAGTAAATCCCCTGGATAAGTTGCACTCCCTTCTCTCTGCTCCATGAAGTTACAGAAATTGTAAAGACATTCTCACTATAGCCATGCTGTTGTATCCTGACCTTTCCTAGCCAGCAGGGAATATGGTAATTTACTCCTAGGTAACAGCAAAACCCATCCTGCCCTCCTCTGTGATGAACTTAATAATGTATGCACCACACCTGGCATTTTATTACAGAAGATTGCCCATACAGAGCCCATTGCAGCCTCTGCCTCTTAATAGCAATATCTGAGGGATGAGAGCCACCTGAGGGGCGTAATGGGCTGGGGAGTAATGAGTCTGATAAATAATGGATCATTGCCATTCACATTACAGAGGAAATGATCGTAATGTGGTGCTTGCCGGGTGAAAGACCTCCATCTAACACATTAACACTCAGGACAAAGACAGAGAGGAAAGGTGGACAGAGGGAAGGAAGAGGATGAAAGTGGATGACATCAAAGTGGAGGAGGGAGGAGATCATCATCCACAAAACATATCCTGCCACTTGAGGGCTGGCATGAAATGAAGTAAGAAAGGAAAGCGAGGAAACGACAATATGACTATTCTGAGGTTGAAATTGATGTGAGCACCCAAAGCTGCATTATGCATCGGCGTCAGGAGGAAGTTCTCTCTCTCGCCTCTCCATCCCAAAACCTTCCTTCCCCAACCCTCCCATTTAACACCCAACCTCCCAACCACCGCCAGTCTCTCTCCACCTGTAAGAATTCTCCCAGGGTATTAGGAAACAGAATGGTCTGAATGTGATTTCAAGCAACAGTGGAGATGGGCTGGATTTGGAAGCACAGGCCAAGGAGGGCAGTCATTAGACAGGTGAGCCAAGCGAGTTGTTAGGACATGAGCAGCAAGTAATGTTAGGAAGGGATGGAGAGAGAGAGATGGAGCGATGGAGGAAGGAAGGAGGCCACTGGCTGTCGGTCTTAGGACCATGCTGGATAATGAGATCAGACTGACATGACCTGGTCTCTAGAGCTGAGAGGAGACAGTCACACACCTCCCTCTCTCTCTCCCTCTATCTCTTGATCTCATTCTCTTTGTCTGGCTACATACTTTCCTTCTGTATCTATTTCTCTTTTTATCTAATCCTCTTTTCACACAAACTACTGAAAACAACATCACCAGGGCTATATGAGATCGGAAGCAGACATAACAGTAGAATAATACAAATGTAAACAACAAAACAGACTATACTTAGGACTTCAGTGTCGTGGCTATAGGCTAATTGATCAAGTAAAATGTTGGAGCACATATATTTTTAACCTTGATCCACCAGAGGTATAATGTAAAACGTAAAGGCCTGAGACAGAAAACACTACCTGCACTTCAGAAAAAGTCAGAAAACATAAAAATAATGTTTACACCTTATTATATTTCACAGGCTTTAAGGCCTCAGTATGCTTCAAAGTACTTGTCAGATGGCTGAAACCACCCTCTCTCAACTGCTAATTTCTGTAACTTTCCAAAACCGACAATCTGACAAGCATGCCCACTTCATACAACAACTGGCCAGGTGTCCAGCAAGAAAGTACACAAAATTTGAACCTGTTGTTGAAGATTTCTTTGTTATTTTTCACTAAAACCACTTCCACTGCTATTTATGAGCACAACACCTGGAATTCCTTTGAGGACAAAAGCTGTCCAGGTGTACACTGTTATACTCATCTGAACAATTTATCACATCTGCCCTTTTTCATGATGGCAGACCTTTTTGTCCAGCCACTGAACATGGCCATTTGGAAAGTAACTGCTCTGTTGCAAGCATACCCTGGACTCTGGAACCCCATTGGCCTGACTATTCAGAGATGTGAAAGTATGTGCATGAGTGTTTACCTTAAAAAAAAAGGAGTTGTGACTTAAATAATGTCGACTTTTCTTCCAAAAGATGTATACTAATAGCTACACCACACTCCCCATGCTATCCTTTCTTGTTCACCCTAGATGAACCATAATCAGAAATGCTTCACACCTTTTATTACTGACTCTGCTGCTGCCTGGTTTCAGGACGTACTGGACTTTCCTGACTGCCAACTCCACTGTAAGATACCAGCAAGAGCGTGACTTCCAGTGTTTTCACCCTGTGGAGCAGTGATGTTAGGAACAACCCAGTTCTCTTCAACAGCTCTTTGGTGCGAACGAAGGGAATCAAAGTGGATGAGCAGGGGTGAGGGTTGACACTTTGTTGTGTAGGCCAGTGAACCAATCAGTCAGTCAGACTTGGACAGACATTCACATTTATAGGGCTATAGGGTTGGCTCTGCTGTTACGGTCTAGCCACAAAAAAAAAGAATGAAGAACAACTCTCAGAAAGGATCAAAGAGCTGTAATTGCCGTCACTAGTCCGAAGCTCCGCTCCAGTGAGGGCAGTGAGGCAGAGTCTCTGTCTGAAGCTGTGTTCTTCTGTTTCTCACCTCTCATACAACAGAATGACTTGTTTACCTTGTAAAGTCGTAGACCATGTGTGTTGTGTTGATCTTCATATAGTGAGACAGGTTTTCAAAGTGTGGTCATGAAGTGCATAGCTACTTTTGCCCTCAACTTGGTCCTGCGTGATGTCATGAAGAGCCTACAGATCAACTGTTAGAGAAGCCATCATAATTCCCCAGGTATGGGTGTTTGCAAAGTCGTGTGGCTGGATCCCATTCAACTGAAACTGGACTTCGCCACAGTGAATAGGAAAACTGAAACTCTATTCTTGTCATCATGTCATTCTACAATGTACTGGCACCACCAACATCCTCCCTGGGCTGTGACCTGAGTAGAAACTATCCCTCTGCATATGGACAATTGGAGATGATGGAAGTAGACAAGATATTGCTCCTGGCAACCCAGATGGAGGGCGTCTTGAGTGTTGCACAGAAACCAAAGTAACTAAATGAGAGGTGAGTGTTAGGCAAAGGAACTTGAATCCAGCGGGTAGGACAAAATGAAATGATTCTCCCAGAAACCAACAAAGGCAAGTTCAAATAAATAATTAAATGGTATTAAATGACCAGCACGATAGCTCAGACTAAATATATCAAGCAAAGACAGTTAATATGTTGGTGCTATTTTCCTCCTTTCCTCTCTTGTTTCCAGTTCCTGTGTTTTCACCTCTCTCTCTTCAGTGACACAGAACAGCAACACCCACCATCTCCTCTGCCTAGCAACTGCTTCTGGAATGAGCAAGTGCTCACCTGTTGGCAGCCTTGTAGGATCAGGGCTACATGTTGGATGACTGAATACCTGCCTCCCAAAATTGAAAATGCATCAGGAACAAAAAATAGTTTCCAGTCATTCAAGTAACTTTAGTACAAACTTAAATAGACTAATCTTATAACACAGCAAATGATGTCTCATATAACTCATCTTTGTTTTAGCAGTGTGTTTAGTCATGTTTGTTCTGTTTAGGCTTTGTGTTTTATTGACTGGTACTGGTGTTTGGCAAATTGCTGCACCATTATGTACCATGCCAGTGGCTTTCTAACGAATGTAGTGCAGTAATTTCAGAGAGTTTACGCAACAATACAAGCACACACCACTGTCTTCACCAGTGGTGATGTGGCTGAAATGCTAAGATGACGCACTTCTGTGTCAAAGCGAAAATGAATAGACACATTTTTCTTGAAATTCTTAAAAGTGTTAGTTTTCTGTTACCAAAAAAAAAGTTGACACTGATTTGGCCTCATAAATCTGCATATGGAAGGTTGTAAATCTTCCATATGGAAGATTTATGAGCAAAGAATCAGGATTATAATTCGTGAAAGGAATTCAAAGCTTATCCCAATGACTTGTGTAAAAGTTGGTTGAAACAAAGTGCTATTAATGTTTTTTGCACAAGATTTTTTATTTTATTTTTTGTCTCTAACAGGTTATGTTGGAGGAAGCAGTGGCAGCTACGGTCCATTTATTCAAGAAGATGGTTGCCCAGTTACTGCAACCACTTTTGTGCAAAATGAATCAGGTGGCCATTGTTTTTGCCAAAACACAGGCATTAATGACTGTTAATGACTGTTTGACTGATGAACCTGATGGTTTGAAGGCAGCCATCAATGGTTGTTGGCAGCTCACTGATTGATTTCTTGGATGACTGTGATGCAACACCTTTATATTTGTGAAGTTGCTGTTATTACTAAAACTGTGTGATTTCTAGTCTTGTTTAGCTCCTCTCTCTCTCTTTCACCGAGCAAAGTACAAAACATGAGGGAACAAAGAGGAAGAGTTGAGAGGGAGGAGAGAGGGAGGACGAGGTGAAAGAGAGAGAGACAGATGGACATGTAAAGAGAGAAAAAAAAACAAGACAGAAGGAAAATGTCAGATTTGATGTTATTGTCTGCATGTCATGATTTCCAATCTACAGCTGGTTTGATTGACAGGAGGGGAGGACTGAATGTGTTGTTTAAGAGCCAAAACAATAGAGACAAGAAAGCAGAGAGCTCAACCTTCACTGAGGCTGCACAATCCTCAGAATGTCTTATTGTAATGATAGAAATGTTGCTAATCTGCAGCCTAATTGCAAACACTTAACTCCTGGCTTGTAATATCATGGCAGTCTTATATCCACTGTCCAATCAGCCAATCAGGTGGCAGCAGTGCAGTGTATAAAGTCACGCAGATACAGGACACGAGATTCAGTTAAAGATCACATCAAACATCACAACGGAGGAAAAAAGTGATCTCAGTGACTCTGACTGTGGCCTGATTGTTTGAGTACTTCTGAAGCCGCTGATCTCCTGGGATTTTCACACACATCAATCTCTAGAGTTTCCTCAGAATGGTGCCAAAAACAAAAAACACCCAGCGAGCGGCACCTCTGTGGATGGAAACGTTGATGAGAGAGGTCAGAGGAGAATGGCCAGAGTGGTTGGAGCTGACAGAAAGGCCACGGTACATCCAACCTCAGGCTGGGTGGGCTACAACAGCAGATCAGTTTTGGAGGTTGTTCTGAGTACAAGGGAAGGCCATATCCAGAATTAGTATGATGTTTCTAATAAAGTGCTCAGTGACTTGAAACATCTCATTCCAATGATGATTGGAAATCTGTGGCTGTGACAGTCTCAGCTCTTCTGGTTTCAGCTTTTTTTTGACAGATTTTGGAACCTGATTGAAGGGATTTGCTCCAACAACAGCATCAGTCAGGTCCAACACTGTTGTGGTAAGACTCAGTTGGCGTTCCAGTTCATGCCAAAGGTGATCTTTTTGTGCAAATGAGCTTAGTCCATATGGAAAGATACACTGAATCAAGAAATTATGAATAAATAGAAAAGCTGCTTCTACACCTCACAGCTGTTCTATATATGAACACGTTTGAATTTCACCAAAAACAACTGCAGCAAAACTTTTCAAACTTCGGTGAAAGATGTTGTTAAATAGTTTTAGAAATTTCTTGCTAACTATTATTCATAATGTAAGAGTCAACTGTGCAAGAAACAAAATAAATAATTCCTAATCCATGAAACCATGAAGTCAAAAGTCTTTCAGAAACCTCTAACAGCTCCGAAGTCAAACCTGAGGCAAGTATTTTCTCTCAAGAGGATTTGAAAAGCTTGATTCCAAAATAAAAGCTTAAACGTTACAAAAAAAGGTCACATAACAGTACTTTTATAAATTAAAATTGAATTAAAATAAGAAAAACCTTTGTCCTTGCTTGGCCATGAGCTGACAGACTTTACACACTGGATCACTACCACTTCAGAAACTCTGGATGATGAATGTCAGTTGATGAATGTTTTCCTCCAAAATGGAAGAAAAACACTTCAAATTAAAGTTA
The DNA here is from genome assembly GCA_033238685.1 of Lates japonicus. NCBI lineage: Eukaryota > Metazoa > Chordata > Actinopteri > Centropomidae > Lates > Lates japonicus. The sequence continues at coordinate 4,055 of BRZM01003270.1, read as the reverse complement.
ATTTTTCTTTGAATAGACTCACAAGCTTTTCCATTACTTTTCTATTTGACGGGACAGAAATATGGAAAAGAGGTGGATGACTGCTTCAATGTAAATACACGAGTTCTCTAAGAAACACAATCAAAGGGTAATTAATATAATGCTCCATATTTGTCTATCAATATACTTCACATTTTCCCTTTATAAACCCTCTAACAACTGTACTTTCCTTTAAACTGGAGTCAAGCCCAGAGAGGAGGGAAACAACAGCAGAACAGAGCAGAGGCTTTGAACTGTGAGTAGGTTGGTGATTGATTTATCAGGCCTGTTCCCTCTGAGCCTCATTTCTCACCTCAAACAGGAGAAGGCTGATCAGACGTGAGTGTAAATCATCAACACAAACACGACGTACAGTTCACATGACTGCAGGCTGAAATAACGGTGACCTGTGAGCAGTCTGTTTACTTTCAGTATGCTGACTTAATTGTATAATATGTTTTATCTGTTTTATGCTGATGAGTTACTGCAGGCATTTCTGATTTGTTCATTGCTTTCACTCATTGCTTTGAGATTTCACTCAAAAAAAGGAAGTCCTCATTGGGAAGTGAATAACTGAAAGCTTTGACCTGGGTTAGTCTCTAGATGAAAACTAGGGAACACGAATGTCTTAAACATTTCACGGCAATCCATCCAATAGTTAGTAGTAGCCAAGATATTTCACAGAAAAACAAAAATGCCAACCCAACAATGGCTTTAGCTGTTAAAGTGGTTAAGATTCATCCTCTGGAGATCATGAATGTCTGTACAACATTTCATGACAATCCATCCTAGTCCAAGGGTGTCTAAACTGGTAAGAATACGCTCAGAGACTGCTGAGTCTAGCTGATAGTGTTATATCAGATACTTCATGTTCTATTTGGGGGACATGAGCTTATGAGCTCTAATAGATGGTTCATGGTTCCACAGGTTAGACTGAACGGGCAGCAGAGCTCTGTTATTTTCTCGGTCTACAACACTGTTAAACAAAAAGGACACAGCAGGCCAAGAGCGAAGAAAATGCAACAGAATGGTTGAAACTGATTTAGAGCTGCTGCAGTGAGGCTCATTGTGATGTTGAAATGGTACCCGTCTATGTCAGCCACTGAATTAGCAGCAATGAACTGCAACTGTTGAGTCTTTTCCACCAAATGAGCTTTGGTTCTTGAACTGGTTCTGCTCAGGATTCTTTGGTGCCATCTACTGAACGAGCCCACATTTAGCCCAACAGTTTAGAGAAGAACCACTGTAATCAAAGATGTGTCATCAACAGGGCGCGCTGCACAAAACAAACAAAAGTGAAAACTGGAAATGCATCACTTCCTAGAAAGAAATTATTAAAGCGAGAGAAGAGCACCAAATAGAAAAGCTTTCAGGAACTGAAGACAGAATGAATAACTGTTGCGATTAGAGCAAAGACTAACAAAATAGAAACTGTGATAAAATGTCAAAAATTGTTAGGGAAATTCTGAGCTCTAAAACTGAACTGGAGCCCCGATTTTATGTCTCAGGCTCTAAAGTCGTCCCTGTGTCTCAGTCTGGAAAGACAAAAGGGTTCTCGCATTTGTAGGATTCTCCTCTCAAACACACACACACACACACACACACAGCCATACAGAGGAAAATCCAGAGAGACAGATCAGAGAGTGTGTGAGTTCAGAGAGCTCAGAGAGAGAAAACTAGAATCCACAGCGATACAACTGTTCCTCTGGGCTTTGAACATAAAGTTCACACACTCGAGGAGAACGTGTCTGAATGTGTTTGTATGAACGAAAGGAAGAGAGAGACCAAAAGAGAAAGAAAAATCTGTGTGTGTGCGTGTGTACACCTGCAGGGTACACGCTAATAACATGCACCACTGAAGCGCATGCTGAGATAAACTAACAAACCCTGTGCGGGCCCGAGTCCATGTACTGTCCCAGATCTTATCTATCTATCTATCTATCTATCTATCTATCTATCTATCTATCTATCTATCAGCTTTCTCACTCTCAGAAGAGTCGTCAGTGCACTTTGACACCGTGACACTTTAGTTTGTGCTGGAAAACCACTCAGAAGGTCAAGTCAAAGGAGAGTCCTCCCATGAAAAGCAACCGCAGCAGTTGTTTTAGGAAATACCCAAAAACTATATATGTTTACATTCAAGCAATAAAACCATCTAGCCAGGACTGTCTCTGCTGAACATGTTCTTTGACAATCATCATTTGATTTACACCAAAAAACGTGGGAAGGTTCAAAAATCCCGGAGCTATCCTTTAGCTAGCTTATTGATCCCCCTTGTAGTTTGTCAGATCAGAAAATGTTGATTTGTAACAGATTCAGGAGCCACTGACAACATTTATGTATTAATCTACAGGTCAAGTACTAATGATTTGTTGTTTAATCATGAGCACTTGTTGGTTTTAAAACCAAGTAAACCTGTTGATTCTCAATGCTGATTCTAAAGCTGATCATTTGATGCTGTTAAAAATAAAGCTAAGTTCACAATGTGTCTTTTGAAATGAAAGCTATACACACTATGTCTAATCTGTGTGGCATTCATTGAGAGGGAACAACCAGACAATAATACTGGTATCAGATGATTTGCCCTGGATTATGTTACAGTAATGTTAAATGTCAAAACATTTAAATGTCAAATGTTTAATGTCCTTACTTATTTACAATATCCACGTATGGCAACTACAGTATGGTTGGGAAAATATCATGGTTATGGTTAAAACACACAAAAAAAGGAAACGGGTGCATTACTTCCTACATTGTCACTGAATGTCGAGGTGCAGGATCGTACAATATGAACACAATTTCTTGGCATATTGTGCTTTTTGTTTTACATATGTCTTAAAATGGACGCCCAAATTGTCACCCATTGAGATGGAGATAAAACAATTTAGATGTACTGATTATGCAGCCACAATTATGTTCAGTGATTACTAAGGTCTGCAGCTGCACATAAGAGCAAAATACAATAAAAATACACATAGGAACCATGAGGAGGGAGACTGGTACTTTCCATCAGTCTGGCTTAAACTGACTCAAACCATAAAACCCTCCATTTACCGGTAAAAATGTTGAAATACAGTCTGCTTTTCCCAGTCCATCATCAGATAAAGATCTAATTTAAATGGTAAAGTGGAGATATTCTGACTGAGCAGTTAATTTAGAGCAAAGGGCTGTAAAACAAGATGAACTTTCCTGATCCCTGAGGAGAAACTGGGTCATTATAGCAGCTCTGAAGCTCAGAGCAAGCATAAGCATAAGATGGTTCACTGTTCAGGAGGCTGAAAACTGAGGATGATGCACTGAATACTGCGCTTGATCCAGTTATGAGGAGTTGGAATAATGTGAATTAGATATGCATTGTACCTGTGTCTTTGTCTCCTTCCTGCCTTTCAGCAGGAATGACTACATCAGGTTAGCAACATTCATATCCACGTGCATCTGTACATTCTGATTCTTGCAAAGAAACTGTCACTGCTGAACAATACAGTCCTTTTTGCTCATTATCTGACTTTTGTTTATTTTGTTTCTCTTTCCAGAAGCTGCACAAAAGAGGCGCAGTCTGGCTTTTTATCTTGCGTTCGCCACAATTTTGGTTTTGACTAATTTAAAGACTCTACTGATAAAAACAGCCAAAATACTAGAACATGCTGGAAAACAGATTCTTTCCCCCCGATTCTGTCAAACAAAGTCTAAATTTAAAAACCACCCTTCTTCTGCTCAGCTTTAACCTGTTTCTGTTTGATAAATCAGCCACAGATGTGAGCTGTTTGGTCTCACCAGTGCCGACTGCAGTTTCAGGACTTTAAGGGTCATGTGAATTGTGCTGCATGTCACATTTACGCAATAACTTATAATATATTTGTGAAATGAGAATTAAAGGGTAATTCTATGAGTCGTGATAACTTTGCATTTGCCATCTGAGTTGTAGAGATATGGGAAAAGAGGGACTGACGCTCATCAACATTGTCATCCTGGAGACTTTTATTTCACCCCAAATTGACTGAAAAGACAGAGGCCGGCTGGAAAAACACTCAGCTTTC